>JAEIFZ010000016.1:0-97564 GCA_018904035.1 Zaprionus ornatus
CATATTTTAATAATACTTTAATTTAATTATCTAATAGTTAAGTATAACCATTGAATGGAAAATTTGTTTGATAATTATTATTATTTGTATTATTTGTATACCCTTGGACCTTGTTATCGATATTGGCCAATTTAAAATTTATAAAGAAATACCGATATATACTGCTCACACCGCTTTAGAAAATTGCGGCCATAAATTATTGGCAAAATATCGAAATTGTAGCAAGGTGGCAGCGTACTGCAGTATTATTATTAATTTATAGCTTGCGATTAGTATTATACAATTAAATTCTTTTTATGGCAATATACAATACGTCCAAGGGTATCCCATTGTCGCGTGCCGCTCGACTGTTGCTCTCGTTTTTCTATTGCTTTTACTTTACCGTTTCTTTTTACGCCTTTTTGTGAGATAGTGAATCCCAAGAAATTTAGCTCCTCTTTGAAGAACTCACATTTGTACACCTACATTTTCATATTCGCCTTTTCTAGTTTGCAAATATCTTATCCAAGTGCATGGCATGTTCGTTTTCGGGCCGACTAAAAACGATGATATCGTCAATATACACGTAGCACAAAATAAGGCTCTCTGGAAAATAGACGGTGAGTTCTATAAACCGAAAGGTAATCAGGTGAGTTCGAACTTTCCACCGTTGATTGCGAACACTGTTTTTTCTATGTCCTCTTCTTTAAGCGGTATCTGGTGGAATCCGCTTTTGAGATCTAGAACGGGATAACGTATCTATCGGAAATATTAAGGTATTGAGTTTTCGATAGTGAATGACTATCCTATACTTTTTTTCTCCGGACGCGTCGCTTTTCTATAGTGACCGTGAAAGTCGTATTATGCCGTCTTGCAGCAATTGTCCCATCTGTCCCTCGGGCCTTAAGGAAGTTGGATAAGGGTAGTGTTTGCTATATACCGGTACATTCGATTATGACCTTTTTTCCCCTATCACTCTGGTAGTGTAAATTAAAATAATGCAATTTTTAAATGCCCCGACAACTTTTTATATTTTCACATTTTTCAATAAACTTGTGCAAAAGGCATTGCTTCTCTATTTCGTCTGCTGAGAAGAAAAGCATTTTGACCTCTTTCATATTTTTTCATCGGGGTGATCTTTTTTATATAGCTCATATGCTTCGGGTAATGTCATTAATAAAAACCTTTTAGCCACGAATAGCCCTTCAACCAAAATTGTGTCCTTCTTTCCTGAAGATTGCACACTAATTGAATCGTTAACATAAAACTGATTAACGGTCGAAACAACATTTTCTGGCAATGCATTGCTGACAGTGTGGTTAGGATCCTTTAATTTAGTGGGCTCCACATATTTTTTATACAAAGACTCAATAACTTTTATCTTTCTGTTTAAGTCTTTTGGAAGCTTCTTCTCCACATTTTTAATAGCTTTAATTCTGCTAATTTTTTTCTTTGCTTCTGTTTTCGCATCCGCTCAATGTGCCTTCTCTCTTCCATAACTTTTGGGTTATTTTCTTCTATAATTTTTGCCTTCTTTCTCATCTCCTGCATTCTTATATTATTTTTAGTTCTGTGATTATTTAATTTATCTTCATCCTTCTTCAAATTTTCCCTCCATCGCTTGCAATTGCTTTTATTGTTTTCCCTCATCTAAAATAATATAAATTAAACTAAATATACGTTTTTAAATTTTTTTCTTAAAAAACTTACAATGTCGCACGGGACCAACTTCAATTGTTTATAAAATTAAAAATCACAACTTTTTTACAGTAAGTTTTTGTTTTCTGCAAAGCCAGAAAATCTGTTTAGTTACTAAATTTTGTGCATTTACTGCCAAACTACTGGTACTGATTACAAGTAACGGTTTTGTCGTCGCATGGGACATTAGAAAAAGAGATAATGCAAATGCAAAAAATCTTACTGTTATCCTCACCGAATTATTCTGTTCGCAATTTTTTCACTATTCTTTATATTTCCACCAATATTTGAGACAGAACATTTTTATCCATATCATCTTTGTTAACGAAGTAAAACCAAAACAAATCGTGCTATAGAAATACGCAAAACTGCATATATGCACCAATTTACCGCCCAATAACTTAAAAAGTGCTTGGAAAAATTGGGTTTTATTTTAAATTATTTAAATTTGGAAAATTTTCTTTGGAAATATATCAAAACCAAGAGGTTCCAACCACTTTTATTTTTTTGATCGTGGTTGACCTTCGCGTGGAATTGCCCATATACATACATATGTATGTATTGGATATACAAGTAATGTTTATCCAGTCTCCAGCTGCAGGTTCTCCGGTAGTTGGGGAATTCACTGAAGTTAAGTTAGTTATGATGCGAGTCTTAACTATGACTCGATTGTATTTGATGGCCTTGTGGCTCAACAAACAAAATGAATACAACAAAGAATTCTTATGCGGCTTGTGCCGGAGCTTGCTTGTTACTTTATTGGTTTTTCCTTACAAACTGAAAATGCCAAATACGAAATGTTTACAGCTACCCTATGGAATTCGCGAGCAGCCAAGTCATAGCCGGCAAGCCGACTCAGCATAATCATAACTCTGCTATTGCGACACATAGCAAGAATCAGGTTACCATAGCTGACTTTGTTGCTAGGGCATTGGCTTAGCATATTGCATCAGCGCAACGCCCGCTACTCGGCCACTGACTTTTTGCCTTGCAGCGTCGGCGATATGCCCTGTGAGGGCTGAGCACTCTGAGTGCGAGGGTTACTTGATAACTGCTCCGCCCTTAAAGTTGCGCCGTCCCGGGGCACTCCATATAAGTCCATGAGTTGTTTTATCTCCCTCGACGCTCGTCTTCTTCTCAGAACCAGGCAGAGAAGAATGGAACCGCTGGAGACCAGGCTGACTCCTACCCCGGCCGTAAACCAGACCTTGGGCGACCACTGGGCTTCTGCATGATCCTTAACTTCTTGTATGACTCGGAGGTTATGCTCGTTCATTCGGTTCAGTAGTGGTAGACTTAGAACTGGGTCGTGGCCGATGACGTTCAGCAATGGGGACGTAGCTACTCCTGGCGTTTTGCTTAATGCTAACTTGGGATTTACGTACTTGGTCCCGTTTATGATAGCTAGGCGCTGGAACGTTATTAGATTCGTGCCTCGTACCAATATCTCTGGTCCGTCGTCAGTACTGACTTGTGCCGGAAGGTCGTTGATGATAATTGTGCCCTCATCCACCAATGTAATTGGCTTAAGGTGGCTGGCCTGAGTATGGCAGAGAGCTGAGCCTCCCGAGTGTAAGACGCTGGCGCAGGTTTCGTGGTTCGCCAATTTGCAGAAGGTGGTGTAGCTGGTGGTCGCGCAGTCTGTGACAGCCATGATTCCGCTGGTGCATTCCGCCACGGTGTCATCTGTCAGCTGGAGTATGATGTTTTTGTGTGCCACGGGAAACACTGTTACTTTCTTGCAAATGAATTTAATTTGGGGGTAGTCAATTAGTATGCGGACTATGTTATCGGACTGGAATATCTTAATATTTGATACTTCCATTAGGTTGACTATGGGAACCTCTGTGGGATGTTCACTCAGAATAGACCTTAAGTCGTCGTGATGAAAAATGCTAGGATTGACCTAGCTAAAGTGATTGACAACATCAAATTTTGAATTTCCGAAATTAATATTCTATTTCTCGCCAATAATGATTCGTATAAATGTGGCGTATCAGTAACATCCCCTTTTCTTTCTTTAAGCAATTTATTTACTGTCTCTGTAAGCCCATTTATGCGCTTTTGTGTTATGGTGTTAATCACCACTTGTCTATTGTTTGACTCGATGAGTTGAGATTCTGTCATTCTAATCCTTTCAAAGTCTGCAGCATCTGGTGTTCCTGCTACTACTTTCAATACGGTGCCCAAAAAGTCTCTGCCTCTGGCTATACGGTGGTGGATCTTTAAAGCGGACAACAGGTTTCTGGCATGATCAATATCTACATCTAAAAGCTTTCGCATATGCGATTGGGGGAATAGCGTTGTCAATCTGTCAATCTCGTCTAACATCGCGGCGAACTCTGTGAGGTTACTCGAGTGTCTTAAATAGCTGCGTTGCTCCCATACCATTACTTCTCCGTCTATAACGGGAATGTAATTGGAATGCGAGAAGTCTGTGATTCGCGCATTTACAACTGCGAAAAGAGTAAGAACGATACCCACGAACCTGTAAGAGACAATTTAATCCTATGAGTTTTGTTTCCTCAATTTTCTTACGTACTATTCTTAACTTGGGTATTATGATTTCAAAATTATAAAGGCAAAACATACGAGGGTCGTTTGATAAGTCCGTGACTTTTTGTATTTGCCGCGCACCTGCTCTAAATACAACACTGCTCCTGTCAGCAGTTATCGATTAACAGCTGACTGTAAAATTTTGAGAAAGCTGCGTTTCTTAGTTTGCGTTTTATAGGCATTGAAAGCAGACGATCTCGTGAATTTTAACGAAAATGGAAAAAAGTGAATTTCGTGTGCTAATTAAGCATTATTTTTTGCGTAAAAAATCCATCACCGAAACCAAGGAAAGACTTGATAAATATTATGGGGACTCTGCACCATCAATTTCAATGGTTAAGAAATGGTTTACTGAGTTCCGTTGTGGTCGTACCAGTACAAGTGATGCCGAACGTTCAGGTCGCCCAAAAGAGGTCGTCATGCCAGAAATCGTCGACAAAATCCATGGAATGATATTGGATGATCGGAGAATGAAAGTGCGTGAGGTAGCTGAGGCTGTAGGCATCTCAACTGAACGGGTACATCACATTTTACATGAATATTTGGACATGAAAAAGCTTTCCGCGCGATGGGTGCCGCGATTGCTCACACACGACCATAAGCGCAACCGTGTGACCATTTCAAAGGAGTGTTTGGCGATGTTCAACCGCAATCCAAACGAATTTTTGCGCCGTTTCGTTACCGTAGACGAAACATGGATCCACCACACCACACCAGAGACCAAAGAACAATCAAGACAGTGGGTTTCTCCGGGTGAACGTGCACCAAAGAAGGCCAAGGTGGGTCTGTCGGCCAACAAGGTCATGGCCACAGTTTTTTGGGATGCACAAGGTATCATTCACATCGATTACCTTGAAAAGGGTAAAACGATCACCGGCGAATATTATTCAGAGCTTTTGGACAGATTCGATATTGATTTGAAGCAGAAACGACCGCATTTGGCGAAAAAAAAAGTGCTGTTCCATCAGGACAATGCACGGGTGCACACGTGTGTTTTGTTTCCAAACATGAAGAAATGGCTCGGCGGTAAGAGATTCGGGTCAAATGAAGAGGTCATCACAGAAACAAACGACTATTTTGAGGGCCTTGAGAAAACCTATTATTTGGAAGGAATAAAAAAATTGGAAAAACGCTGGACTAAATGTATAGAGCTAAAAGGAGATTATGTTGAGAAATAAAACGCTTCTTTGACGAAAAAAATATATTTTATTCAAAAAGTCACGGACTTATCAAACGACCCTCGTAGTATGAGCAGCTACCTTAGGTTGTCCTTATGGACCACCCTCCCCTTAATAAGAACAGACGTTCCTAGGTCTGCTTGAATAGTCTCCTCAGAACACAAGGGGGTCAGCTTGTTGCCCAATCTTTTGTTGTTGTTTACAAATACTTTTTCCCCTACTTCAAAAACCCTATTTTGCCTCGATGCATTATTCCGATCTAGCTGAGCGTTAGCTATTTTGCTTCTAATGTTTTCCTTGAATTCTTCGGTTGACGCGTGGATTACCTCTATCGGCTTTTTCCCGGTGACCGAATGAATTGTGCGGTTGTACCTAACGGTCGCTTGCATTATGAGCTCAATAGTGTCTTCGAATTTCTTTTCCAACTTAAGGCACCTTGCTATTTCTGACAATGTACTGTGGAAGCGTTCTACCTGCCCGTTCGATGAGCTATGCATCGGGGGTGCATTGACTACATCAATCCCGAATTGGTTTTTCAATAGAGACGTGATAGTCTCTGAATTGAATGCTGCTTCATTGTCGCAGTATATTGTCTTGGTTTTGGGGAAAGAATTTACAAGCTGGATAATTGGGATCTTAAGATCTGTTATTGTCCGAGACGCTATTGGCTGCGTGATGGCGAATTTAGAAAATTTATCGGTACATGTTAAAAACTGTTTTTTATCAGTGGAAAATATATCGATGTGCAGCATTTCGCCGGCATATGTTGGTACCGGTGTCACGCCGAGCTGTTGTTTCTTTGGATGCCTGTCATACTTAGCTTTAGTGCATATCTTACAGTTGGCTATCACCTCCGAAACTAGCTTAGACATTTTTGGGAAATAATAGTCGCACAGAATTTGTTTAACATTTTCTTGCGCAGCCCTATGGGCGCGACTATGCTCCGCTATAACGATTTCTCTTTGCTCGTTTTGGTCAGTAATGTCAGTAACAAGATTTTTGCAATGCCAAAATTTGGTTGCAGGAAAAAATCTTACCAATTCGTCTTGTATATAAGCCAAGGTGTGGAGATTGCAATAAATTGCATTTACCACGCCTGGTTGCACCACTTGTTTCACCTCACGGGGAGCTTCGTCATCCCGAGTGAAATATATGGTGTGCCTTATTTTTTCGCGGAAAAGCACAAATGTGCGTTTCAAGGGAAATTGTGCTTCTTCCAGAATTATCTGGTTCCTGAAGCAATTAAGAGGCTTATCTGTGGCCTCGATAGTGTAAGTCAACGATAGCCCACTGTGTATAGTGGCAACATCGGACTCTATCTCGCTTTGCATAGCGTTAATATTTTGGCGCGAAAGCGCATCTGCCACAAAGTTTTCTTTGCCGGGCTTGTAAAAAATTTTTGCATTATGCTCGTCAATAAAGGCCTTCCATCTTTTGATTTTGGCATTTGGATTCCTATCTGAGACCTCAAAAGTTAGGGGCTGGTGATCTGTAGATATTGATGTCGCGCGTTCCATACAAGTATTGTTGTAACTTCCCCAGCGCCCATACTATGGCAAGTAGCTCCCTCTCGTTGGTAGCATAGTTTGTCTCGCATTCCTTTAAGGTTCTAGAAATCATGGTGATTGGCTTGCCTTCCTGTGAAAGCACAGCCCCGATTCCATGCGCTGAAGCATCTGTCGTTAAGTCAAAGGGCTTTTTAAAGTCCGGATATCTCAACATGACGTCTTCCGATGCCAGAATATTTCTTACCCTATCGAATGCCTCAGTTTCTGTGTCATTAAATTTGATATGAATTTTTTTCGACATATGCTTACTAACGGAGCCATTCTCGCCCCTAAGTAAGTTTGTCAAAGGCCTTGCAATTGCTGCAAAGTCCTTAATAAATCTTCTATAGTAGCTAGCAAGGCCCAAAAAAAACCTGAGTGCATACAAACTTTTGGGTTCTTCGAACTCTCGAATAGCCCGCACTTTTTCAGGGTCAGTTTTAGCCCCGCCCTTTGTTACAACAAAGCCTAAGTATTCTACGCTTTCTTTGAAAAAATGGGTCTTTTCTCTTGAGACTTTCATGTTGGCGTCACAGAGGCATTTGAGGACCCAGTCAATATGCTTGACATGATCGGACTCATTTTCAGAAAAGATTATGACGTCATCTATGTACACATAGCACGTCTTGCCTATCTGCTCCCGCAAAACGTCATCTATAGTTCTTTGAAAAATGCTTCCAGCATTTTTTAACCCGAAAGGCAGTCGGCAAAACTCGTACTTGCCCCCGTTAACAGAAAATGACGTTTTCTCGCGGTCTTGCTCTGCAAGGTAAATCTGATGATAACCAGACTTGAGGTCTAACGTAGTAAAGTATTTAGCTTTACCTAAATTGGCTAAGATCATGGCAATATTGGGCATGGGGTACCTATCTGGTATAGTCTGCTCGTTTAGTTTCCTAAAATCGATTACCAATCTCTTATTTCTATTTCCGTGTTCATCTAAACCCTTTTTGTCGACAACCCAAGTGGGGTTGTTGTATGGCGATTTAGAGGGGCGAATGATCCCATTCTGCAACAAGTTCTTTATTTCCTTGTTTACAAACTCGGCTACCCCCATCGGATGTGGGTAGAGCTTTGAGTATATGGGGTTGTTGTCGGTTGTGCGAATTGTCGCAACGACTGAGGTGTTGAAAGGCAGCGCCTCGTTAGGGGTCGAAAATGCCTTGATTCTGCTCAACACCATCTTTTTAAACTCGCTTTTAACTGTTAACGGCACTACTATGTCGTCAACATGGGTGAAATTTACATTGTCGCACTTATGGTACTGCAACATTTCTGTTGTGTCACCGTAATTGATCGTGCTTGACTTCAAGTCCAATGTAGCCCCTACTTTTGTTAAAAAGTCTAGGCCTATGATTGCATCGAACGTTGTTAGAGAGTCTAGCAGAAAGAATGGGGTTTTTTGCCCAAAAATGTGCATGTAACATTTTTTATTTATTTTGTTAGAGCCGTGTATTGAACTAACAATGAATGGGGAGTCGACCAACACTACTCCTTTGAGCTCCTTTACGGGCTTAATGTAGTTTTTGGCCGCTCCAGTGTCGATGAGTATCTTTAGTTTCCTCCCAGCCAGTTGCTTTTCGACAAACGGCAACCGGGAGTGTCCTCTAAAAAATTAAGCGATCCGGCCTCATTGCCAGAGTCACTGTCATCATCTATGCTAGCTACGGCCGCCGTAGCTGCCTCCTGGTACTTTTGTGAGTCCTCAGGTTGGGCCTGTTGACTTATGTTATTAACCCTCTGTCGTCTCCGTCCTGTCATTCGTTCGGAGTTATTGCTTCTCTTCTGATTTCTATTGTTATCAGAATTTGGGTCGCCCTTTTGGGGGTTCCAATTGGTTTGTTGCCTGAACTTAGAGGATGAGTCCACTTCCATGGGCTCTTGTGGTGGCCTATCGTCATTCTTTTGGGTATTTTCTGCCTGTTGAGGCCTATTCTGACCCTGTTTCTTCGTATAGTGCGGATTCCTTTCTGGGGCCCGCTCATTTCCACCACTCCTACCCTGCCTATCATACTGGCGGGTTGGCTGTCTATTGCCCTCAGAAGCATTATTCCTCTCTTCCATTGCGTTGGCATAGGAATTAGCGAACATACTTCGCTCGATGCTTGCCTCGGCTTCAGCGGCCAAGGCTAGTGCGGCCGGCAAATCTTTGGGTTGCGCGGGGAACACTATTGCTTTCAAAGATCTCTTCAGACCTGAGATGAATGCGTGAAGTGCATCATTTCTTACTTCAGCATTGAGTAAGGCGGCACCATTCGCATCGTGTGACATAATGATTTTATTAGTCACAAGTGTCAAGCTTTTTTGCACTTCGTCATAATACTGCATTAAGCTGAGTTCCCCTTGCCTAACCATTTCCAATTTCTGCCGCAAGACTCGAAGCGAAGTCTTATCTGCGTAAGTGACATCTAATCTAGCAATTATGGCATCGAAATTCAATACCGTACTATGTGACACTAATAGCGCTCTTGCCGAGCCACGAATTTTATTCCTTAAAATTGTGACGGCTTGATAGTGCGCCTCACTGTTCTGGTATGGTCTAAAGATTTCATACGCGTCAACGGCTGACTGCCGCCAAGCCACGTAATCACTTTGTTCGCCGTCGAACTCTGGGATAGATTTGACGATATCAAGTTTGACTTCGCACCTAACAGCGGGATCTATGCTTATGCGGCTATAGACTTCTACCTGTGGTGTATCTATCTGTAAACTGTTCACTTGCTGTTTAATTGCGTCAACTTCTGCCCGAAACTCTTGCTTTAAGCGGTTCTCCTGTTCGGCTAACGCGCTCCTAACGGCACCGTCTATAATGGCACTTAACTGATTTGCGTCAATATTCATCGTGGATTCTTGTTGCACAGTAACTTGAGTAACTTGACTTGTAGTAGGTTCGTCGTATAGGCTATCGTCACTATCGTATTCCTGTTTAATTTCTCTTCGCACCCAACTCATCAGCCTTAGCAGAAATTGAAAATTGAAATTGAAATCAGAGAAAACACTAAATATTTCACAATAGGGGGAATAATTACGCGCAAATATTTTGTAGCCAGAATTTGTGTTGTCTCACTGTTTCGTTTATCACTCTTATTACTTTATATATTTCAACAATAACACGACTTAAAGTTTTCTGAATTAAACATTCCACTTACATTTTATGAGGTGGCCTCCTAACGGGTGTGGCTTCTTAAAAAAACGTTGGGCGCCAGTAATGTTTATCCAGTCTCCAGCTGCAGGTTCTCCGGTAGTTGGGGAATTCACTGAAGTTAAGTTAGTTATGATGCGAGTCTTAACTATGACTCGAATGTATTTGATGGCCTTGTGGCTCAACAACAAAATGAATACAACAAAGAATTCTTATGCGGCTTGTGCCGGAGCTTGCTTGTTACTATATTGGTTCTTCCTTACAAACTGAAAATGCCAAATACGAAATGTTTACCCTATGGAATTCGCGAGCAACCAAGTCATAGCCGGCAAGCCGACTCAGCATAATCATAACTCTGCTATTGCGACACATAGCAAGAATCAGGTTACCATAGCTGACTTTGTTGCTAGGGCATTGGCTTAGCATATTGCATCAGCGCAACGCCCGCTACTCGGCCACTGACTTTCTGCCTTGCAGCGTCGGCGATATGCCCTGTGAGGGCTGAGCACTCTGAGTGCGAGGGTTACTTGATAACTTACATACATACTTAATTTTTGTACGTACATACATATATACATTTGTATACAACCAATAGGTGACGTGGTAGATCGATCTGAATGTGTGCAAGTATTTACATCCATGTGTACATATTGACATGCATACATATAGACATTAGACAGAGCGAGAAGACACAATATTCATTTTTAACTCGTGCCAAAAAATCAAGAAGAAACATGTGTAACGAAAGCGCTAAAAATGCATACAAATACTTATTGCTCTCGCGCTTAGTCTAATGGTTACGACACTTGTCTATTCGCTTTTGCATTGTCTATGCGTTCTTCTTCTGTTCGTCAATAAAATTTGTGCGTGTCGTTCGAACATACATGTATTATTATAATAATATAACAATATAACAACGCGAAATTTAAATACAAATAAAGCGCAATTTTCATTGCGAATCAATAGCTTATAGCGAATTAATCGTTATAGTAGTTATTTAAATAAAATAATATTAATAATAATAATATTCAACTTTATTAAATTGTTTTCTTTAAGTATAATAAATACAAATAAAAACTTTATATATAGTGTAAGGTAGCGTCTGAAGGCTGGGGTGCGCTCAGTCGCGCCAGGGCCACTTTACAGGAATAATTTGTAAAATTTGCTGCGACCCGAGCCGAAACCAAGAGAGTGACCTTCTGGAGTTTTGCGGTCATCGCAGAGACGAACACGTGGTGTCCCGCTGAGCCGGCATGGCCGACTTTGCAGCGTGTGTGTGTCGTTGAAAATCGTGCGCAACAGCCAACAAATGGGTCCAGTGGCCGCCCTCCCCCGCTTCGCTAATGGTCTCGGAGCCGGGTATTTACCTCAAGCCTCTGGGACCATCGACTAGCGGCTGCTATTTACCGGCTTGCACGTCAGTGGAGCCACGGAGCAGTGTGAGGCCACGTGGACGCCTGTCCGCCTTTGCGCACGCCCACGCTGTGTGGCGACGCCTGACTAGTGGCCGCCTGCGAGATTGGGTTTATCTCGGAACCGGGTATTTACCTCGTGTTCCGGGATTCACCGACTCGCGGCTGTTCTCGAGGCTCCACTGTATGTGCTGGGTATTTACCGGCTTGCACATGAGTGGAGCCCTGGAACAGCTTTGGCCACGTGGTCTCGCGTTCGCCGCCTGCGCCGACACATGCACACACTTATACACTCACACACTCACACATTCACGCGCCCTTTCGTTCCCTTGAGCAGACATGCGCACTTTCATTGGTAAACATCGTCTTTATTTCATTAACTTAGCCTAAAAAAACTAACTAATACCTATGCCTACCCTTGCCCTACCTAAACACCGTCTCCTCTGCCCCGGGAACCCGGGCCCTGCCTAAAATCAACCATCTGGCGGCTCGCTCACCTTGGTCCACGCGTCTTTACTTATATGTTTCTGCTTGTCCTCCTTTTTGCTTCCGCACGGTCTAATTCGCCACTTCGAGTGCCAAAATTTTACGTGTGCCGTAATTAATCTCCCCCTCCATGTGCCGGCGTTAATCCCAGCAGCGCAGTCGCCAAGCTTAAGCTGTCCACGCGTTCTGCCGCGCTCTCTCGGGCGCTGTGACTGCAGCGCTCTCTCGGCTGCGGTGACTGCAGCGCTCTCTCGGCTGCGGTGACTGCAGCGCTCTCTCGGCTGCGGTGACTGCAGCGCTCTCTCGTTCGGCTGCGCTTGCTCTGTCGTTCCGCTCGTTCCGCTGCGGTGTTCGCTCTGTCGTTCGGCTGCGCTCGCTCTGTCGTTCCGCTCGCTCTGCTGCGGCGCTCGCTCTGTCGTTTGGCTGTGCTCGCTCTGTCGTTCGGCTGCGCTTGCTCTGTCGTTTGGCTGCGTTCGCTCTGTCGTTCGGCGCTCGCTCTGCTGCGGCGCTCGCTCTGTCGTTTGGCTGTGTTCGCTCTGTCGTTCGACGCTCGCTCTGCTGCGGCGCTCGCTCTGTTGTTTGGCTGCGCTCGCCTTTTCCCATTGCCTGACTGTACTCGCTCTCTCCGTTGTTTTTTCGGCTGCACCTGTGGTTTTCCCATTACTTTCGAGCTGCGCTCGCTCTGTCCGTTGTTTTGACTGCGTCTTCTTCCGTTATTCGGCTGCGCCTGTTGTTTTTCCCGTTGCTTTCGAGCTGCGCTTGCTCTCTCTGCTGGTGTTTGACGTCCGCGTGGTGGGCGAGCTTATACCCTGTAACCACATATACCTAGTCTTAGGGTAGTCTGACTCGACTAAAACGACGGGTTTTATCTAATTACATGCTAATAATAAGGGAAAAAAAGATAATATATATAAAAATAACAAAAAAATGTGGGGGCTCAAATTTGAGTCTTCACAATAGTTCTATAATCCATGGGCTTAGTCAGCACCTGACTGTTCCGTTCGACTGGTTTAGGTTAAAAGGGTCATCTCTGCCATACTTCCAATGCACCATCGAAGATGGCATCAAAGTAAATTTTCTCATAGACACCGGATCGAACCAAAACTTCATTCAACCAAATCTGGTTTCGCATCCAAAATAGAACGAAGATAAATTTTTCGCAAATTCTGTGGGGGAACAAACCAAAATAACTTACCATACTTTTCTCGCTCTGTTCAGTAACAGAGATAGACCCATCAAATTTTTCTTATTGCCTACACTGAAGACTTTCCACGGCATTCTAAGGAACGACTTACTAAAACAACTAATCCCGATTATTAACGTTAAAAATAATATATTGACATTAAACGGAAACTACAGTATCCGAATGAAGCAACTAGTGATACAGTCAGTAAACAACATAATGCTTAGAATGGTTCATATGTCGAACAGTCAGAAGAATCTTATAAATTCGCTTACACAAGAACACTCGAACCTATTTGCGGACCCAGATGAAAAATTAATTTACACTACCAGAGTGATAGGGGAAAAAAGGTCATAATCGAATGTACTGGTTTATAGCAAACACTACCCTTATCCAACTTCCTTAAGGCCCGAGGGACAGATGGGACAATTGCTGCAAGACGGCATAATACGACTTTCACGGTCACTATAGAAAAGCGACGCGTCCGGAGAAAAAAAGTATAGGATAGTGATTCACTATCGAAAACTCAATACCTTAATATTTCCGATAGATACGCTATCCCTGAGAGTGGAGAAATAATCGCATAATTGGGCGACAATAAATATTTCTCCGTTCTAGATCTCAAAAGCGGATTCCACCAGATACCGCTTAAAGAAGAGGACATAGAAAAAACAGTGTTCGCAATCAACGGTGGAAAGTTCGAACTCACCTGATTACCTTTCGGTTTATAGAACTCACCGTCTATTTTCCAGAGAGCCTTAGACGATATTTTGTGCTACGTGTATATTGACGATATCATCGTTTTTAGTCGGCCCGAAAACGAACATGCCATGCACTTGGATAAGATATTTGCAAACTAGAAAAGGCGAATATCAAAATGTAGGTGGACAAATGTGAGTTCTTCAAAGAGGAGCTAAATTTCTTGGGATTCACTATCTCACAAAAAGGCGTAAAAAGAAACGATAAAATAAAAGCAATAGAAAAACGAGAGCAACAGTCGAGCGGCACGCGACAATGGGATACCCTTGGACGTATTGTATATTGCCATAAAAAGAATTTAATTGTATAATACTAATCGCAAGCTATAAATTAATAATAATACTGCAGTGCGCTGCCACCTTGCTACAATTTCGATATTTTGCCAAAAATTTATGGCCGCAGTTTTCTAAAGCGGTGTGAGCAGTATATATCGGTATTTCTTTATAAATTTTAAATTGGCCAATATCGTGACAAGGTCCAAGGGTATACAAATAATACAAATAATAATAATTATCAAACCAATTTTCCATTCAATGGTTATACTTAACTATTAGATAATTAAATTAAAGTATTATTAAAATATGCCTACATACATATTTACATATATCCTGTCATTTAGATTTCTTAATTTCTAACCTATTCCAAATATTTCAAACTGATGCTATACTGAATACTAACAGATATCCCATTATGATGGCTAAGCAAAACTTCGAAAGTCCTAGCACTAATCATTTCATTATCTAATATATTTGAAAACGCCCAATCAATATGTGTATCCATATTGGTAGTGGACGCTTTCAAATCTAACAAACTCCTAAATCCTTTGGTAATCAAAGAATTATAAATACTCCTACACCTGTTAAAGATTTTGAGGCACAAATTAAAGTCTCCTAAAACTAGCAAGCTATTCCCAATTACCTAAACGAGAAAACTGCTGAATTATCTCCTCAAATTCTATTTTAAATGCGGACAAAGGAAAGTCTGAACTTTTATATAATATAAGCAAACTTATGGCATCAATCCTAAATATGCCGAGCTCAAAAACTACTGAGCCAAAAGTTTTTCTACTGCTAAAGGTATGGGAAACTCTATCTACTAGCTCGTTCTTTACATAATTCATTATGATGCCTGTTAAAGGACTAATTGATTCAAGTGGTCTCGTTGCCTGTGCCACAGTTATTAGATTTTCATAGGGCGTGTTCAAGTTCTGGATTACCAGAAGAGAACCTCTGCTCTGGTATTATACCGGAGGCGCCAAAAAAGCTTGTAGGTGTTCCACAAAAGAAACAAATTTTTGTTTCCAGGCTTGCCCCTGAACTCACATCAAATGATGTTACTGCTTATATTCAAGCAAAAATACAAGCCTTGGATATAAAAGTGGAAAAATTTAAACCATGGCCGATTTGTTTGCAAAGTTTTTTCAAACGACATATTCACCCTCTACACATCACACTCACTTTTATCCATACAACATTCTAAGTTCGAATGGTATCTTCACTCCCTTTCTAAACGAAAGCTCACTTGTAAAGGATCTTTATTTAGTTAAGCCAGTTTTCTCACCTGGCCCTGACGGTGTTCCCGCTTGTATACTTCGGTTCTGTGCCAACTCCTTAAGTAAGCCATTGCTCAAACTATTTTCGCTGTCCTTAGAAACTTCACTCTTTCCTTCTATTTGGAAAGAAAAAGGGCAGCAAGTCTGATGCAAGCAATTATAGAGGTATCTCTAAATTGTCGGCTATACCTAAATTTTTCGAGAATGTTATAACTCCTCAATTGCAACATTCCTGTAGATCCGTTATTTCTCCTTTTCAACACGGATTTATAAAGCGTCGTTCAACTACGACAAATTTACTTGAGCTGACATCCTTTGTGGTAAAAGGATTTCAGGAAAATCTTCAAACTGATGTTATTTATACTGATTTCAGTAAAGCTTTTGACTCAGTGAATCACTCCCTTCTGGCACATAAGCTTGACCTTCTAGGTTTTTCACCAAAAATACTTAGTTGGATTGTTAGCTATCTGACTGACAGAACTCAAAGAGTCCTCTTTAAAACCACCCTTTCAAACCCACTTCATGCCACATCTGGGGTTCCTCAAGGGAGTCACCTCGGTCCCCTACTTTTACGCTTTTCATCAATGACCTTCCTTTGGTCATACGTAACTCCCGTACTCTCATGTATGCGGATGATGTAAAGCTTTGTTACCAATTTAAAGACGACCACTGTCACTCACTCTTACAAGCCGACCTAAATAGTTTTTATTCTTGGTGTTGTGCCAATTTTTTAAACCTGAACAGCTCTAAATGCAAGCTGATGACATTCTCTCGAGCCAGTCCAAAGTATGCTTCTTATACTCTTTGTGGTTGTGCCTTGGAAAGAATCACCCTAGTTGATGATTTGGGGGTTCTTTTGGACCGAAAACTTAAGTTTTCCAATCATATTTCTAATATGGTCAATAAAGCCATGGGTGTCTTAGGCTTTATTAAGAGATGGTCTAAGGAATTTGACGATCCTTATCTTACAAAGACCCTCTACATCTCACTTGTTCGTCCCATTCTCGAATACGGGTCATGCGTATGGTGTCCCCAGTACACTATTCATAAGGAACGCATAGAATCTGTACAGAAAAACTTTTTACTTTTTGCCTTACGTGGCCTTAACTGGGATGAAAATTTAAGACTGCCTTCCTATACTAATAGACTTCTATTATTAAACCTGCCTTCCCTAACCAATCGCAGAACCATGCTAGGTGTCTTATTTATTAACAACCTTATGCAAGGTGACATTGACAGTGAGACCCTGGTAAGGCAGCTACACTTCTCTGTCCCTTGCAGAACGACACGTAATTACCTTCCACTAACTCTTCCTTATTGTAGATCGAACTATGCACTGCACGATCCGTTCAGGGTATTATGTTCGGACTACAATAAACTTCAACACGTCATAGCTAGCACTAACTCTATCGCTGCTATGAAGTCTTTAATTCTTGTCTATCTAGCACGTAATTAGTATTAGTATTAATCAGTAATAGTATCCTCCTAATAGTATTCCTCGTCATTCTATCTTCTTTTTCTTAATTTTCATTTTTCACTTGCATGTCGCGTGTATCCTCTATTCGACTTTTTATTCCCTATCGCGTTAAATTTCTTTCTCTCGCGTTTCTACTCGCATTTTTACCGCGTTTCCGTGTCGTCCGTTATGCGACGGTGCCTCTCGGTCGGTCAGGCGGGAGGTGGACTTCGTCTGGGTTCCGCGCGCAACAAGCATCGGCTTGGTGTCGTTTGGACCACTTGCTAATACATTCATTGTATTCAACGTCCAACAAAAAAAAAAAAAGTTGAAACACAATAATGAACCCAGGTAATACAGTTTCATTGCTTATAGAAGTTACCACGAAGCATAACATTGATGACTGAAGCATCAGCTTGTCCGATCGAATATCTTCAAGATGGAAATTCAAGCTGTGAGTATTATGAAGAAAATGAGTACACAATAGTTTTTCAGTCCGCAATTTCTTCAATTGGGCTTTCACTTTATCAATATTTCGGGGAGACTTAGGAGGAACAAAGTTCCCAATAATGAATAATCCAAAAGCAGTAGTTGCTGTACTGCAAGCTACGTATAATTCAGCACGCTGCATTCTAGAATTAGCATGGACTACCTTTTTGCAATTCGTAGCTCCCTGACGATGAATTGTGATGCCTTCAGCAGGCACAGTTGGAAACTGCCTACGGTCAATGCAGAAACTGCCATATGCCATATTATTTAAAGCATACGCATTATCTCTGTGAGCTCGAAATACAAGAAAAGGTCCCAGAGATACGTACCAAATATTTCATGGTAAGGGTCAGTGGTATTTGGATCGAAAATCCAACTCCTACCGGCTGTAACTGTCTAAGATCATCGAATACGCTGATAGAAATACCACCAAAAGGGGAAATATTTTTGAAAATTTGCTTCAAACGGAAATCTAAATATGAAAACATTAGACAGCTAAGCATTAATATTTCATCAATATTAATTAATTTAAGATCGATTAACCTTGAATGAAGGGAAATAACTAAATCATGGCTTAAGGCCCTTAGAGGTGCTGAGAGAGATTGATTAACAGGAAGTGAAAACATGGAATATATTATCGAACCACTAATTCCGAATGCTGCTTTTCCTGTTGGTGCAAATGTGCACATAAGAGGATTTTAACAGATGTCGGATCAGCTCCTGGTATACTATTATACATTACGGATAATGACTGAAAAATTGCTGATATAAGTCGACTCTTTCCGACCCCGGCACCGCTTCCAGCAAATTCATAAAAGACTGTATTGGTTTTGGCATTACGCAAAGCATGTTTGAAATATAGCTTCTGCTTTAAATTAAGATATCTAACTATATTAGCTAAGCTTTCCTGAGAAACTAAGGCTGGAAGCTTAATAAAACGGACATTACTATCTTCATCATTCATATCAATAATTCCATCCACATTGAAAACATTTAGATGTGGATCTATTTCAAGCAATTCTAAAACTGTGAAGCCCTCATCTACTACTTTCTGTTCTCCTACTTGATTTTTCTCATTTTCTGCTTCCTCTCTTAAGTAGCTCAGAGCATCTTCTAGTTCCCTATTATATAGTAAATTATATTTACTGCGATTGTTCTCTACTAACTCCTGATTTTCCCTACAGAAAAATTTACAGTCATATGTGACTAAATCCAAATGCTCATCTCGCCATGGGGCGAAAACCATTTTCAGCTCTGTGAAATAGTCACTTGTTTCTGTATTGACATTAAATCTTCTATACCTAATCATGCACGCAGTGAGCCTCTTTCTGATGAAGCCACTATTATCGCGAAGAGCGTAAACTATTGATTGAGAAGCCCTAGGCACATCATCGTCAAAGTCATCTGCATTTTCTTGGCGAGCTCCTCGTTCTGATTTGCTGTAGCTATAAAAAGCTGCAAAGTCGGCTAGGCATAAGCTCTCTAAAGCATCTGGGTGCTGAATATAATGATCTAGAAGTCTTAAGTAAACAATTTCGCTAGAGTCTTTGGGCAGATTTTGAAGTTGCTGTCTAGATTTCAGAATTCTGACCCGTTTTTCTGGAACGTGTGTATTAATATACACACTGGCACTACTGCTGGCGGACAAAAAAATACCTAAACAGCAGTAGACGGCTTCCTGAGCCAAATATAAATTTGTTACCTAATTGTTGTAACTTTTGCTTAATAGTTACATTGTTGTTGTCTTTAATCTCATTGATTGCTTCACGCATCAACATTGAGCCTCTCTCTGAGACTTATTTATATACGAGGGTCGTTTGATAAGTCCGTGACTTTTTGAATAAAATATATTTTTTTCGTCAAAGAAGCGTTTTATTTCTCAACATAATCTCCTTTTAGCTCTATACATTTAGTCCAGCGTTTTTCCAATTTTTTTATTCCTTCCAAATAATAGGTTTTCTCAAGGCCCTCAAAATAGTCGTTTGTTTCTGTGATGACCTCTTCATTTGACCCGAATCTCTTACCGCCGAGCCATTTCTTCATGTTTGGAAACAAAAATAGTCACAGGGCGGCTAAATCTGGAGAATATGCTGGATGGGGTAGCAGTTCGTAGCCCAATTTATGAAATTTTGCCATGCTGACTACACACGTGTTCCCGTGCATTGTCCTGATGGAACAGCACTTTTTTTGCCCCAAATGCGGTCGTTTCTGCTTCAAATCAATATCGAATCTGTCCAAAAGCTCTGAATAATATTCGCCGGTGATCGTTTTACCCTTTTCAAGGTAATCGATGTGAATGATACCTTGTGCATCCCAAAAAACTGTGGCCATGACCTTGTTGGCCGACAGACCCACCTTGGCCTTCTTTGGTGCACGTTCACCCGGAGAAACCCACTGTCTTGATTGTTCTTTGGTCTCTGGTGTGGTGTGGTGGATCCATGTTTCGTCTACGGTAACGAAACGGCGCAAAAATTCGTTTGGATTGCGGTTGAACATCGCCAAACACTCCTTTGAAATGGTCACACGGTTGCGCTTATGGTCGTGTGTGAGCAATCGCGGCACCCATCGCGCGGAAAGCTTTTTCATGTCCAAATATTCATGTAAAAATGTGATGTACCCGTTCAGTTGAGATGCCTACAGCCTCAGCTACCTCACGCACTTTCATTCTCCGATCATCCAATATCATTCCATGGATTTTGTCGACGATTTCTGGCATGACGACCTCCTTTTGGGCGACCTGAACGTTCGGCATCACTTGTACTGGTACGACCACAACGGAACTCAGTAAACCATTTCTTAACCATTGAAATTGATGGTGCAGAGTCCCCATAATATTTATCAAGTCTTTCCTTGGTTTCGGTGATGGATTTTTACGCAAAAATAATGCTTAATTAGCACACGAAATTCACTTTTTCCATTTTCGTTAAAATTCACGAGATCGTCTGCTTTCAATGCCTATAAAACGCAAACTAAGAAACGCAGCTTTCTCAAAATTTTACAGTCAGCTGTTAATCGATAACTGCTGACAGGAGCAGTGTTGTATTTAGAGCAGGTGCGCGGCAAATACAAAAAGTCACGGACTTATCAAACGACCCTCGTAGTTAACGACATAGCTGCAGCAAGCATAGGGGTCTAAAATAAACTGAATATCCATATTTGCTCGCTGCAACAAAAGGAGGTGCTTGTTATAAGCGTTAAGCTTGATTGCTGAAATTCCTACGATGCTCGGCCAAATTTGGAGCACTTTTTTCTAAAGGGAGGAGAATTTCTGGTTCAGACATGGGAGGCTATGGGATACCAAATCTACAAATTTGTTTTGACCTAATTTCTCGCCTGCAAGAGTGCCCGTGACTATGGAGTTTATACTCCACATATGCACCAACGTCCGGGCAACTAGAATCAGAAGTAATAAACTGATCAATAAAAGACTTCACAGGCTTAAATGTGGACTCATTCTTTAGGTCGAGCTTGGGCGTCTTTCAGCCAGAACATGCCATGTTTAAGTGGAGAGCCTCTTTGCTAAAACTTCACTCCAATAAAACTTGATGACCTGGTGACAACCAAAGACACCGCCTTCCTGAACTACTTCGGCTTCATTAAATGCCCTGGGAAGGGAAATTACCACATTTGCAACTGGAATTGGCACATTGATCCCTGCTCTTTTAATGGCACTTTGACGTCCATATCCAAGAGACTTTATGATCATAAAAGGAAGACGGGGAGAAATCAACCTTTCTTCTAGAGGCGTCAAGCCTTTCAGACATTCCGGAAGCTCCGGAAAATGTAGGCCATTTGTAATAGAAGCCTTTGGTTTTTTCCCTGACTTAATACTGCGGCTGCAGGTTTTGCAAAAGGTAAACCTATTATCATGGGATGGAAACATATAGAATAGATACAAAATATCTACACCATCTGCCTCACTACACTTTTCCTGTATGACCTAACGCGAAATTTTGTCCACTTGATGTGGAAACCACAAACCTTTGCAACATACTCGTATGCAAACCTGATCGGATCCCTGCTTGAGTGTCTTATTAAAATTGGTTATTAGCCAATCTAAACTAGTTTTAACCTGCGATATCCTATTATCTGGAAGGGTATTCGCACGTTTCACTCTATTACGGGACGCGTTTTTCCTATTCTCTGCTATGCTATTGGTGCAACTTAACCTATATACCATAGACTCATACTATAGACTCATTCTTGCGACTCTTCCTGATCTGATTGGGTTTTTCTGGGTTTTCCCCAATCTGCAACAAATGTTGGATCGGCTTTTCTTTAACCCAGTTTGCACGTTTGTACATTTGCACACTTTTTAAATAATTTTTTTTTTTTCATTTCTTTACATTTAAGGTTTTACCCTTAATTTAAAATTACCTTTAGTTTAAAATTAAACTTAAATAATTTAAATCTAATTTCAATTGTTTCTTTACTTTTAAAAAGTAGACTGATCATAGTTCGACTATAAACTAAACTAAATAAATAAAAAAATATTCCTATGGGCTTCAAAGGCCTCACGTTGAGCTCGAATTCGAGCAATTCGGCGTGCACTAGTATTGCGTGCCTGCTCAACAATATCTCATCCTTTAGGATAAGTATTCCTGCAGACAATTTTTAATCTGTTTGCAACGGAACCTTCTGGCCGCCTGACTTAATTGTAAAAGAGTATTCTCCATAACAAAAAAGTCGAACCGGGGTACCATCTTTACTTCGCTTATCAAAACGTTAGAGGCCTAAATTCTAAGGTCTCTAATTTGTTTTTGAATAGTGTATCGTTCGATCATCAAATTTTAATATTTACCGAAACCTTATTTAAACCTAATTAAAACCTGATGTAGAAAACTGCTCAATTTTTGCTAGTAAGTACACCTCCTTCAGATGTGTCCGTTTATCACGAATTGGAGGTGGTGTTCTTATAGCTGTAAAATCTGATCTTCCTTCCGAACTTGTTCCATTAGACCATTGTTCTTCCTTAGAATTTTTTTATGTTAAAATGACGATGTGACAAATTTCAATTTACGTTACCTGTTCGTATATTCCTCCCTCATCTGATATATCTGTCTACCTGGACCATCTTCCATCTATCCAATCTGTTGCCTCCAAACTATCTGATAGAGAATATCTGCTAGCTTTTGGTGATTTCAACTTGCCAGAAGTTATTTGGTCATCTCAATCCGATATATTGGTGCCCTCTGTATTTAACTTTTTTTAAATGGCCTCTCGGCGCTATCTCTTTATCAAATAAACACTGTTTCTAATTGTAGTGGTAGAATGCTTGATTTAATTTTCTCTTCTGACATTTTACTAAACACTATCTCTAGAAAGAATCCCTTAGTTCTTCCTGAAGATCCCTATCATCCTACATTGGACCTGGTTCTAATTCTGCCAACTTCTATGCAAACTGCAATTGCTTCCCCTATAATAAAATCACGTTGTTTCCGTAGAACCGATTTTCTAAAATTGAATTGCTTAATTTTGGAACATGATTGGTTAATTCTTTATTCTTGGTTTTCACGTGAGTTAGTAAGGCTGAAAAATTTGAAATCGCGGTATTTTAAAAAGTTTAAATTAACTTGCAATCCTTCTGATTTTTCTCGTTACATTGCTGCAAGAGCAAACTTTATTGCTCTGAATGCAAATTGTTACAAAAAGTATTTGCGTCGCTGGCGTTTGCAGTTTGCTCAGGATCCAAAGCAGTTTTATAACTTTGTCACCTTAAAACGTAAATCAAGTAGATTTTCTCCCTCTCTATCATACGAAAATAAGAAAGCAACTGATGATCAGGCAGCCGCCGATTTGTTTGCAGACTTTTTTCAATCAACTTATTCAACTGAACCTATAGTTCCTCTTTACATCCATACCCCTACTATATACAAAAATTTTAACACTGTCTTCTGTCCTTCTATTGACAAAACCTCTTTACTTGATGATCTTAAATCGATAAAACCCGTTTTCTCTCCTGGCCCTGACGGAGTTCCAGTATGCGTACTTAGATTTGAAGCCAATTTATAAGCTACTTGACTGGTCACTATCCAATAGTTATTTCCCACCTATTTGGAAAAAGTCTTTTTCCATTCGTCTTCACAAAAGTGGTTCTAACCATGATGTGAAGAACTATAGATGTATTTCGAAATTGTCCGCAATTCCTAAGATTTTTGAAAAAAATTTTACGGCTCAGTTAACTTTTATGTGTAAATCTATAATTTCACCCCATCAACATGGGTTTATAAAGGCAAGATCAACAGCTACTAATCTTTTAGAATTTTCATCTCATATTAATCTAGGATTTCGGAACAAAATGCAAATTGATGTGGTCTATACTGACTTCAGTAAAGCATTTGACTCCGTAAATCATAATCTCTTAATTCATATGTTAAATTTGATTGGTTTTCCTCAAAAGCTCCTTCTGTGGATATCCGATTATTTAACTAACAGGTCTCAACGAGTTTTTTTTTAAAGAATGTCTCTCTAAACCGATCTTAGTTACTTCTGGTGTTCCTCAGGGCAGCCACATTGGACCATTGCTATTTAACCTTTTTATTAACGATCTTCCTTCAATACTCCTTCACTCTAACATTCTTATGTATGCTGATGATGTGAAACTCTGTTTGACACACAATGATCCAGCAAATAACCTTCTTCTAACAGATCTTGATTTGTTTTTTGAATGGTGCAGCCATAATCTGCTGCACCTTAACTGTTTGAAGTGCAAGGTTATGTCATTTTACAGATGTAACTATCATGTCATCGATTACAATCTTAACCTAACCCCACTCTTAAGAATATCTGAAGTAGTTGATTTAGGTATCCTCTTTGATCATAAATTGAAATTTGACCGTCACATTACACAAATTGTCAATAAGGCATTTCGACTACTCGGGTTCACCAAAAGATGGACCAAAGAATTCGATGATCCTTACACGACAAAGTTGCATTACACTTCTCTTGTTCGTCCAACTCTTGAATATGGGTCTTGCGTGTGGTAGATAGATAGAATAGAATTGAGTCTGTTCAAAAGCAGTTTCTACTCTTTGCCTTGCGCAGTTTTAATTGGGTTCCAGGTGTAGACTTACCACCATACTCTAGTAGACTCCTTTTAATTAACCTACCTTCCTTAACTAACCGTCGTATTATGTTAGGCGTTATGTTTATTGTAAAGCTAATAAAGTACAATATAGATTCCCCTACTCTGCTTACTCAACTTAATTTCTGTATTCCTTCTAGAGTTACTCGTAATTTTATGCCACTATCCTTGGCCCTTTGTAATACTAATTATAGCTTGCATGATCCCTTCCGAGTTCTCTGTGCTGACTACAACAGACTGTCTAGAGTTTTCAACTCCGAGTCCTCCCTTTACTCTGTTAAACTGTCTATCCTCAATCAATTAACACTACATGCTAACAACTAATATTAATCTACCGATCTGATTGGGTTTTACTGGGTTTTCCCCAATCCTTTGCAGCAAATGTTGGATCGAGAATTCTTGTTTTGTTATCCCCAGCTTAAATTTAAAAATATATACTCTTAATTAATTTTAATTCTAAACTTATTGCAAAATTTTAATTTCAAATTCTAAATTATTTTCTTTTTTTTTAAAAATCTTCAATTTTAATTCGATGTAATCTAATTTTTAATTTTAATTTTAAGTCGACTGTTTTAGTTGACGTTAAATAAATAAATAAATAAAAAGAAAATAAAATGCCATATTATTTAAGGCACAAGCGAAAAGCTGATCGTCACGTTGACGCTTTATCTCTGTGAACTCAAAATACAAAAAAAGGTCCCAGAGATACGTACCAAATATTTCATGGTAAGGGTCAGTGGTATTTGGATCGAAAATCCAACTACCTCCTACCGACTGTAACTGTCTAAGATCACCGAATATAATGATAGAAACACCACCAAAAGGAGAAGTATTTTTGAAAATTTGCTTCAAACGGAAATCTAAATTAATTAATTAATCTAAATTAACATTAGAGAGCTAACTATTGATATCTCATCAATAATAATTAATTTAAGATCGATTAACCTTGAATGAAGGGAAATAACTAAATCATGGCTTAAGGCCCTTAGAGGTGCTGATCGAGATTAATTAACAGGAAGTGAAAACATGGAATGCAGTGTCGAACCCCTAATTACGAATTCTGCTTTTCCTGTTGGTGCACATGTGCACATAAGAGGATTTTAACAGATGTCGGATCAGCTCCTGGTATACTGTTATACATTACGGATAATGACTGAAAAATTGCTGATATAAGTCGACTCTTTCCGACTCCGGCACCGCCTCCAGCAAATTCACAAAAGAATGTATTGATTTTGGCATTACGCAAAGCATGTGTGAAATTAAGCTTCTGCTTTAAATTAAGAGATCTAACTATATTAGCTAAGCTTTTCTGAGAAACTAAGGCTGGAAGCTTAATAAAACGGACATTACTATCTTCATCATTCATATCAATATTTCCACCCACATTTAAAACATTTAGATGTGGATCTATTTCAGGCAATCCTTAAACTGTGAAGCTATCATCTACTACTTCCTGTTCTCCTACTTGATTATTCTCATTTTCTGCTTCCCCTCCTAAGTGGCTCAGAGCATCTTCTAGTGTATTTATATACCTAAATTGTATAACTTTTGCTTAATAGTTACATTGTTGTTGTCTTTAATCTCATTGATTGCCTCACGCATCAACATTGAGATACCTCTCTAAGACTTGTTTATATAATTAATGACATAGCTGCAGCAAGCATAGGGGTCTAAAATAAACAGAATATCCATATTTGCTCGCTGCAACAAAAGGAGGTGCTTGTTATAAGCGTTAAGCTTGATTGCTAAAATTCCTACGATGCTCGGCCAAATTTGGAGCATTTTCTTCTAAAGGGAGGAGAATTTCTGTTTGAGGCATGGGAGGGTATGGAATACCAAATCTACAAATTTATTTTGACCTAATTTCTCGCCAGCAAGAGTTCCCGTGACTATGGAGTTGATACTCCAAATATGGAGCAACGTCCGGGCAACTAGAATCAGAAGTAATAAACTGATTAATAAAGAACTTCACAGGTTTAAATGTGGAGTCATTCTTTAGGTCGAGCTTGGGGGCGTCATTCATGTATATGTGGAGAGCCTCTTTGCTGAAACTCCACTCGCCAATAAAACTTGATGACCTGGTGACAACGAAAGACACCGCCTTCCTTTTTCGTCAGTTTTAAAACCTGTCTATATCGAAAATCGAAATATCTGGCACAGGTCACTGGGTCTGCTCTAATGAGACGAGCTTTCTCATTAAACTCCAAATTTAACGCTTCTTCTTCGGATACTTCTAGCTTGTCTACATCTCTCCTGGTGCTATACCAATTCGAGGAATATCTATGTTTTCAACACGGACATTTCCATGAAGATTTCTTGACCTCCTGGATTCAACTCTACCTCTTCTAATACAAGAAGAAAACACTGGTGTCTGGTATAATTATTATTATTCTGTTTAAAGTAAATTTTATTTTTGATTACTTTCGCGCCTTTAGCGTCTTGTTATTTTGTATTTGTTTCTAGTTCGCACTCTCACGCTCATTCTCGATCGCATCGCTCTCTGAGTGTGCTGCGCTGTGCTGTCTTTTTATAGCTGTCTTGTTGCTTTTTTCTGTTTTCGTGTCTACACTGTCTCGCGCTCTCACTCTCACGCTCTCTTCTAAACTACGCTTGTGTTAGTGGTAACCAGCTGTATAACATTAGATTAACTTTGCTTTCTTGCTCTTTTTTAACTTTTTCCTTTTGGAACTTATCTTTCGTAATTCGCTTTAATATTTTGTTTGTTTTTTTGGTGTTCCCTACCCTATTTAGTTGGAAAAAAAAATGCTGGTGTGCTCCGCAACTTTGTGCAAATGCAAGGCCGATTCAAAGCCGGACTTTGTGTGCTGCTGGTTGTGTGATAGATTCTATCACATAAAATACATCGGCTTAACAGCACGAATTAAAGATTCCGTCAATAACAATGAATCTGGTCTGAAATCGACATGCAAAGTTTGTCGGGTGAAAGAACTAACATTGAGTAAAATGCTTAGGGAGACTAAATTGAAATTTAAAAATTTTACTAGTTTCGAATGTTCCGATGAGCCTTCCACACTTCCACTGCCAACTCCTTCAGGTAAAACATCTCCAGTTATTGCCTACTTAACACCTTCTACGTCTCCTAACATTCCTCCAGCCGCCCCGGCTGTTATGTGCGATCCACCACTTTTGATCATCACCTCTCCAGTCGCGCCAAAAAAAAAGTCCAAAAAGAATCTTAAAAATTATTTCGATAACACTGCCGTCAATACTCAATCTGTTGTTTCAAACTTGAAATCGCTTGTCGCGGTTAAGCCCAAGAAACAGGTTTTCGTTTCACGCCTTGCATTCGATACTTCGATTGAAGATGTAAAATCATTTATTCAATTAAAAATCTCTGTATTGAACATTGTTGTAGAAAAGTTTAAATTTAACTACACGCAAGATATCTCATCCTTTAGGATAAGTATTCCTGCAGACAATTTTCAATCTGTTTGCAGCGGAACCTTCTGGCCGCCTGACTAAATTGTAAAGGAGTATTCTCCAAAACAAAAAAGTCGAACCGCGGTACCGCTTCCTTCAACTTCTCGCGCCTCTTCTTCTTCTAGTGGGACATCAAAAAAACTAGTAGAAATATCCCATCTTTACTAAATTCTAAGCTCTCTAATTTGTTTCGATCATCAAATTTTAATATTTACAGAAATCTGGTTTAAACCTGATGTATTAAACTGCTCAATTTTTTCTAATAAGTACACCTCCTTCAGATGTGACCGTTTTTCACGAATTGGAGGTGGTGTTCTTATAGCTGTAAAATCTGATCTGCCTTCCGAACTTGTTCCATTAGACCAATGTTCTTCTTTAGAATTTTTATGTGTTAAAATGACGATGTGTCAAATTTCAATTTACATTACCTGTTCGTATATTCCTCCCTCATCTGATATATCTGTCTACCTGGACCATCTTTCATCTATCCAATCTGTTGCCTCCAAACTATCTGATAGAGATTATCTGCTAGTTTTTGGTGATTTCAACTTACTAGAAGTTACTTGGTCATCTCAATCCGATATATTGGTGCCCTCCGTATTTAACTCTTTTTTTAAATGTTCTCTCGGCGCTATCTCTTTATCAAATAAATACTGTTCCTAATTGTAGTGGTAGAATGCTTGATTTAATTTTCTCTTCTGACATTTTACTAAATACTATCTCTAGAATGAATCCCTTAGTTTTTCCTGAAGATCTGCCAACTTCTATGCAAACTGCAATTGTTTCCCCTATAACAAAATCAAGTTGTTTTCATAGCACCGATTTTCAAAATTGAATTGTTTAATTTTGGAACATGATTGGTCATTTCTTTATTCATGTTCTGATCTAAATACATGTAATTCATTATTTTATTCCTCTATGAACATATTGTATATTATGTCATCAATTACAATCTTAACTTAACCCCACTCTTAAGAATATCTGAAGTAGCTGATTTAGGTATCCTCTTTGATCATAAATTGAAATTTGACCGTCACATTACACAAATTGTCAATAAGGCATTTCGACTACTCGGGTTCACCAAAAGATGGACCAAAGAATTCGATGATCCTTACACGACAAAGTTGCTTTACACTTCATTTCTTCGTCCAACTCTTGAATATGGGACTTGCGTGTGGTCGCCGCAATACCATATTCACCAAGATAGAATTGAGTCTGTTCAAAAGCCGTTTTAATTGGGTTCCGGGTGTAGATTTACCACCATACTCTAGTAGACTACTTCGAATTAACCTACCTTCTTGAACTCACCGTCGTATTATGTTAGGCGTTATGTTTATTGTAAAGCTAATAAAGTACAATATAGATTCCCCTACTCTGCTTTCTCAAATTAATTTCTGTATTCCTTCTAGAGTTACTCGTAATTTTATGCCACTATCCTTGGCCTTTCGTAATACTAACTACAGCATGCATGACCCTTTCCGAGTTCTCTGTGCTGACTACAACAGACTGTCTAGAGTTTTCAACTCCGAGTCCTTCATTTACTCTGTTAAACTGTCTATCCTTAATCAATTAACTCTACATCCTAACAACTAATATCAATCTTCAGATCTGATTGGGTTTTACTGGGTTTTCCCCAATCCTTTGCAGCAAATGTTGGATCGGGAATTCTTGTTTTGTTATCCCCAGCCTAAATTTAAAAATACTAGTATATAATTTTAATTTATTTTAAATTTTTGATTTATTGCAAAATTTAATTTTAAAATCTAAATCGGAAACTTTTATTTTTTTCTCTTTCATATTTCCAATTTTAATTTAAAAAATATAATCTAATTTTAATTTTAAGTCGACTGATTTAGTTGACGTTAAGTAAATAAATAAATAAACAACTCTATGCTCGTTAGGTTGTGCTGCCTTTTCTAACATTTGACACACAATGTCCCTGTCGTCTGCTGACGCAACAAATGGTACAGTCTCAGCAGAGTAAGAAGACAACCACTGTTCATTGATAGTAACCTGGTGCTTCTTATAAAGTTCTGTGTTCACTAAATACCGAATTGCATTAACTATCTTTGAGGGCCTTCTGGTTTCAGCCATGAAATCATGGTTATACTCCATCCTACGCTTAAGATGAATCTGAAGTTACCACATTTGCAACTGGAATTGGCACATTGATCACTGCTCCTTTGACGTCCATATCTAAGAGACTTTATGATCATAAAAGGAAGATGGGGAGAATTCAGACTTTCTTCTAGAGGCGTCAAGCCTTTCAGGCATTCCGGAAGCCCCGGAAAATTTAGGCCATTTGTAATAGAATCCTTTGGTTTTTTCCCTGACTTAATACTGCGGCTGCATGTTTTGCAAAATCTAAACCTATTATCATGGGATGTAAACATATAGAATAGATACAAAATATCTACACCATCTGCCTCACTACACTTTTCTTCTATGACCCTCACTCGAAATTTTGTCCACTTGATGTGGAAACCACAAACCTTTGCAACATATGCAAACCTGATCGGGTCCCTGCTTGACTGTCTTATTAAAATTGGCTACTAGGCAATCTAAACTAGTTTGAACCTGCGATATCATATCATCTGGAAGGGTATTCGCACGTTCCACTCTATTGCGGGACGCGTTTCTCTTATTCTCTACTATCCTATTGGTGCAACTAAACCTATATAGACTCAATCTTTGCGACATATTCCTATGGGCTTCAAAGGCCTCACGTTGAGATCGAATTCGAGCATGCCTGCGTGCCTGCTCAACAATCCTGCGAATAGGATTGTTTCTAACCTGAGTTTTTTGACTTCTACCTATTGCCCTTTCTAAAATTCGCGTCTCCTGATTTTGTCGCTGAATCGCCTTTCTAACAGCATGTCGTCCGCTTTGGTTGGACCTGAACTGTGGACATTGCCTGCGCCTCGATTGACGCAAAGAATTGGCAACTTTTCGGTATTTCTAGTTGAATGATCAGATCGTCGAACACGGCGACGAACTACATCCTGACCTCTTTCCTGAGATCCAAACTCAGCATCTTGCTTACGCATCGAACGACGGGAAGTGTTGTCAAATTGTTCGTCTGTTTTAATTTCAGAATCACTGCGACGTACACGGCGACGAACTGCATCCTGCTCTCTTTCCTGAGATCAAAACTCAGCATCTTGCCTGTGCCTCGAACGACGCGAAGTGTTGGCAAGTTGTTAATCTGATTGGCGAAGAAACCCGAAGAGTAGAGTGACGAATTGTGTTCAACGGCCCTAAATGTTCTACTAATTCAGCGGACTCGATGCTGTTGACTATCTCTAACGCTTTCAGCTTCCCTAAATTCGAAATTTTTCCTACGTTCTCTATGTACGTCTAGATTATTTTCTCGTTCCTGCTCAGAAAAATCGATATCTGATCTATTCAATCGATTTCTTTTGAACTTTTTGAACGATCAACCAGCGTAAGCATAGATTTTTTTTATGTCATTTATAGAAATGTTCTTCAGTACCTCGGTTACGGCTGCTTGAATGGCTGGGATAACATCATAAAATGCTCCCTTCATCTTGGTTTTCAGTTTTGGAAATAAAAAATAGTCACATGGGGTTAGATCAAGCGAATTCGGAGGATGGTCGATAAGAGAAATCCTTTTTTTCATTAAAAATTCGTTTACTTTTTTGTCATCATTTAATTCATATGAAACAAATCGCGCACAGACCTAACTTTTCCCAAATCTTCAGTTAAAATTCTCCAAATAGTGTTTTTACTCGTATTCAATTCCTCAGCCAACATTTTTGTAGTAAAATTTGCATCGATACCAATGATTTCATGGACTTTTTCCACCAGTTCAGCACGATTACTAGTTTCTGGACGTCCTGCTCTAGGGTCGTCATTTACATCCTCACGACCATTTTTAAATCGTGTAAACCACGTATAAACTTGCGTACAATACAATCATCACAAGAAACTTTTTCATTTATTCGTATGTTTCAGCAATTTTTTTTTTCAATTTTTTTTTATATTTGCTCTTTGTTCCATTATATTTTTGAACCATTAGCACACTTTTTGTTGAAATGGCTGTCACTTTTACATCTGTCATCTGACTTTTATGTTAGGTGCGTTTGAAAGAGGATGAATGTATCTTTTTAATGTTGCAAATTTTCAATAGATGGCGCTGTATGTTGTATGACAAATGTTAATCGACAATCGACGACGACAATAATTAAAAACTGTGCGAAACCTTAAATATAAAATAATGATCTAAAGAATCTAATATGGTATATATTACAAAATATACATATATTAAAAAAACAAAGTAGATAAAATGTTAGTACATTTTTTTCAAACATAGTTTCAATAGACGTGGGGATATAATATAATTTACACATATTAATATAAATTATATGCAAAACATATGAAATATATATCGATATGTTTAATATATATTAAAAGCTATCGATATGATAGCTCATAATACATCGTGAAATCTAAATTAATATTTATTTAATAAAAAGTCAATATATAAATTATTAAATAATAATAATAATATGTCTATATTAGAAATCTAGTAAATACCTGCATTCATGCATACCGATCAACCACGCTATTGGTTGTGTATAATTTTACATATGTGTGTGTGAACACAAATTAAGTATGGATAACTGTTTGCATGTATGCACATGTATTTTCGGTTATTGACATGTGCATAGAAAAGAAGAGTCGAGAACCAGCTCGCGCTTCGCGCTCTCATCGTTTGTCCTTTTCTTTCCTACGCAAGTAATTTAGTTCTGACGTCATCGACAACTTCTGTGCTGGTCGAAGGGTCGAAACGGTTTATCTAATAACTTCAGTGTTTATTGTCCGATCAGATTGCAATTGGGAGGTGTGTTCAAAAAATGTCGCGAAAGTTTTGCTGAAAACCGTTCATGGCCCTGCTCACTTATCTTTGCTTGTGCGCAACTTTTTGGCTAAAAACAACACATTCCCAGATCTGCCCCCCTGTGACTTTTTCTTGTTCTCTAAACTGAAGAGGCCCATGAAAGGACGACGTTACGCTATGATTTACGAGATAAAGAGGGCATAAAAGGAGGAGCTCAAGGCTATACCGAAAAGTGAGTTGGCACAAGTGTTTAATATTTCATGGGGATTACTTTGAAGGGGAAAAAAAGAATAAATTAATAATTTTTGAAAAAATACAAAATTCGAGATATTTTTTGAACACAACTCTTAGATTTTTCATAGGTTTGGCAAGTTATTATAGGCGTTTTATACGCGAAAAACCACTGACCTACTGAAAGGTAAAAATGGACTCCTCCCAAAAAATATTTCAAACAAAATAAAGATAGACTTAAACAAGGACGCGCATTAATGTATTTAAAACAGACTACAATACGTGTACGTAAGTTCACTCAATAACACAAAAAAAACCAGAGGCATGAAGGGGATCGAATCTCCATTCGACGGCTGCAGGAGTTTATCAGTGGTTAAGTGAGCTACATATGTCCCGGATTGACATCGACCGTATTCTGGGTTCGCTTGCTGCCGCGGTCGAAATGTGAAATGTTTTTGTTGGTTTTCATTAAAGAAAATTTAAATTTGCTTAAATTTATTTAAAGAAAATAATTATTTATATTAAATGTAAAATAATTATTATAATTCGTTTGTCTTAAATATTGCATAATAAATAAATCAAACTCAATGAAATCAAATTGAGGAAAAAGTAATTATTGTATAATTGAAATTTAATTTAACATGAGAAGTAGTGGATTTGTATATACATTTGTACATACATCACAGCTTCCTCGTTTTAGTTTATTAGAATAAAAGAAATAAACAAGATTAAATAATAAATGAAATGGAAAGAATGCAAACGCTGTCATAAAATGAGAACCGAACTAGCGCCACAGCACACACACAAAACCTACAAATTTCCGTCGGCCACTCTAACCACTCAGCTATTGGCTCTTCTAATGCTTTGTCGTCAAGTTTGCAAGCTAAACCATTTCTGTTACCACCGGACGATAGCAAATAAAAAGTTTTATTGCTGTGTGTCTAAGTACAGTATAAGCGTTCAAAATGAATTTAATTCGTATCATATCTTACATATTTAGAGTCCGATTTAAATGAAATTTTCACAAAACGCTCGTGGCAAGGTATTTGTTATATGTGATACATATTCAACTTTGGTTTTTGAGTTAATATTGTTTCTTCTGAACAGTTATTACTGATTAACAGAGACGGGAAGCGGCGTGTCGCAATTTCAAAAAAATTTTGAAACACTGCAATATACATACACGAACGTTGTTTTAACATTTGGTGGCTCTAGCTTACATAGTTTCTGAGATATACACGTTCATACAGATAGACAATTGACAGACAATAAAGTAAACCTATTAGACCTAAGCAACGACACATGCATTACACCGCTACTAAGAAGCCGCACACCAAACTGCATTAATAGCCAGCACGTAGTGGACCACGAGGAAATGCTGACCGGACACTATCAGCGGCAACGGCACAGCTATAGCGACAGCAACGGCATTAGTGACGTCGGCAAGGATAGGTTTAAGTATTAATTGTACAACTTAATCTAGTTAGTTCCAAAAGTAACACCAATAAAATCAGACGTGTTTTTTTTTTTAAAAAGAAAAATTAAAATATCTACCACGCTTCCGTCGGCCTGTTACATAAAGTTGCACGAAGTTAGTGTACCTTTTTTTGATCATTTTCAAAGGTCAAACGGTACAAAAAGCTGGATCTACGCGCTTGCACCGTTCGTCTTTTTCCTTCCTGCACAAGTAATATAGTAGTGACGTCATAGCCGCTCGAATTTGTTACCGATTATCAAATATTATCACCACTGAGAGGCCATAAGAAATGTAATGGGGTCACTTGCTTATCTTCTCACTTTGTCAAATATATCACGTCCATGTGTAAAAGCTTTAATGTCATATGAATGTATATTTTAAAAAATCGAACACTTCATTCAGGTGTTGATTATGTAAGTCCATGGATTAACGTATAACGTAAACAAAGTTTGTAAATATCAGTATAGAATCACCGCTCGATTTACAATGTAGTGGGATTACTTGCGCATCTTCTCGCTTTGTCATGCGCATGTCTATGTATATGTATGTATATATATATATATATATATATATGTATATATATATATATACATACATATGTACAAATGTATATACAAATCCACTACATATCGTGTTAAATTTAATTTAAATTAAAAATAGGTTTTCCTCAGTTTTATTTCATTGAGTTTGATTTATTTATTATGCAATATTTAAGACAAACAAATTATAATAATTATTTAACATTTAATATAAATAACTATTATTTTTAAAAAAATTTTACCAAATTTTTTTTTTGTCATTTAACATTTACACATGCGTGGAGACATTAGACAGAGCGAGAAGACAATATTCATTCTTAGAAGAAGCAAATGTAACGAATTTTGCAATGCGCTAAAATTTGTGTTGAATGAAAATCAACAACAACAATCAAGCAATCAAGCTTAACGCTTATAACAAGCACCTCCTTTTGTTGCAGCGAGCAAATATGGATATTCAGTTTATTTTAGACCCCTATGCTTGCTGCAGCTACGTCGTTAATTATATTAACAAGTCTCAGAGAGGTATCTCAATGTTGATGCGTGAGGCAATCAATGAGATTAAAGACAATAACAATGTAGGTAACAAATTTATATTTGGCACTGAGATATCCGCTTTTTATAGCTACTGCAAATCAGAACGAGGAGCTCGCCAAGAAAATGCAGATGACTTTGACGATGATGTGCCTAGGGCTTCTGAATCAATAGTTTACGCTCTTCGCGATAATAGTGGCTTCATCAGAAAGAGGACCACTGCGTGTATAATTAGGTATAGGAGATTTAATGTCAATACAGAAACAAGTGACTATTTCAGAGAGCTAAAAATGCTTTACGCCCCATGGCGAGATGAGCATTTGGATTTAGTCACACATGACTGTGAATTGTTCTGTAGGGAAAATTCGGAGTTAGTAGAGAACAATCGCAGAAAATATAATTTACTAGATGATAGGGAACTAGAAGATGCTCTGAGCCACTTAACAGAGGAAGCAGAAAATGAGAATAATCAAGTAGGAGAACAGGAAGTGGTAGATGATGGCTTCACAGTTTTAGGATTGCCTGAAATAGATCCACATCTAAATGTTTTAAATGTGGATGGAAATATTGATATGAATGATGAAGATAGTAATGTCCGTTTTATCAAGCTTCCAGCCTTAGTTTCTCAGGAAAGCTTAGCTAATATAGTTAGATCTCTTAATTTAAAGCAGAAGCTATATTTTACACATGCTTTGCATAATGCCAAAATCAATACAGTCTTTTATGAATTTGTTGGAGGCGGCGCCGGAGTCGGAAAGAGTCGACTTATATCAGCAATTTTTCAGTCATTATCCGTAATGTATAACAGTATACCAGGAGCTGATCCGACATCTGTTAAAATCCTCTTATGTGCACCAACAGGAAAAGCAGCATTCGGAATTAGTGGTTCGACACTGCATTCCATGTTTTCACTTCCTGTTAATCAATCTCGCTCAGCACCTCTAAGGGCCTTAAGCCATGATTTAGTTAATAGCCTTCATTCAAGGTTAATCGATCTTAAATTAATTATTATTGATGAAATATCAATGGTTAGCTCTCTAATGTTTTCTTATTTAGATTTTCGTTTGAAGCAAATTTTCAAAAATACTTCTCCTTTTGGTGGTGTTTCTATCATCGTATTCGGTGATCTTAGACAGTTACAGCCCGTAGGAGGTAGTTGGATTTTCGATCCAAATACCACTGACCCTTACCATGAAATATTTGGTACGTATCTCTGGGACCTTTTTTTGTATTTTGAGCTCACAGAGATAATGCGTCAACGTAACGATCAGCTTTTCGCTTCTGCCTTAAATAATATGGCATCGGGTTGTATGACAGCCGATTATATTGTCCTTTTCCAATCTAGAATATGCGAACCATCGGCAGTGCCCGATGATGCAATTCATCTGTTTAGTAATAATAATGAGGTTGATTTATTTAATGTAACGAAACTTAACTCAATTGCTACTGAGCAATTTTTCTTTACTGCTGAAGATTTTATTAAGGCGGGCCATTTGGAACCAGCTAGGAAACAAAGAATATTAGAAGAAGTGAAGGGTTTTAAAACTTCCGCTACACAGGGACTCTGTACGTCTCTTCTCCTAAAAAATACTGCCAAGTACATGATGACGGTCAATGTAGACACAGGGGATGGATTAGTAAACGGGGCATCAGGTGTGTTGATGCAAATAGATTTCAATACATCCAACACTCCCAACATTTTATGGATGAAATTTACAGAGGAAACTGTAGGAGAATCTGCGCGTTCGAAGTGTACACATCGTACAGATCCTTCATGGACTTTCGATCTCAGGAAAGAGAGCAGGATGCAGTTCGTCGCCGTGTACGTCGCAGTGATTCTGCAATTAAAACAGACGAACAACTTGCCAACACTTCGCGTCGTTCGAGTCGCAGGCAAGATGCTGAGTTTCGATCTCAGGAAAGAGAGCAGGATGCAGTTCGTCGCCGTGTACGTCGCAGTGATTCTGCAATTAAAACAGACGAACAACTTGCCAACACTTCGCGTCGTTCGAGTCGCAGGCAAGATGCTGAGTTTCGATCTCAGGAAAGAGAGCAGGATGCAGTTCGTCGCCGTGTACGTCGCAGTGATTCTGCAATTAAAACAGACGAACAACTTGCCAACACTTCGCGTCGTTCGAGTCGCAGGCAAGATGCTGAGTTTCGATCTCAGGAAAGAGAGCAGGATGCAGTTCGTCGCCGTGTACGTCGCAGTGATTCTGCAATTAAAACAGACGAACAACTTGCCAACACTTCGCGTCGTTCGAGTCGCAGGCAAGATGCTGAGTTTCGATCTCAGGAAAGAGAGCAGGATGCAGTTCGTCGCCGTGTTCGACGAACTGATCATTCAACTAGAAATGCCGAACAACTTGCCAATACTTTGCGTCGATCGAGGCGCAGGCAATGTCCACAATTCAGGTCCAACGAAAGCGGACGAGATGCTGTTAGAAGGGCGATTCAGCGACAAAATCAGGAGACGCGAATTTTAGAAAGGGCAATAGATAGAAGTCAAAGGTCTCAGGTTAGAAACAATCCTATTCGTAGGATTGTTGAGCAGGCACGTAATACTAGTGCACGCCGCAGTGCTCGAATTCGAGCTCAACGTGAGGCCTTTGAAGCCCATAGGAATATGTCGCAAAGAGTGAGTCTATATAGGAGTATTTGCACCAATAGGATAGCAGAGAATAGGAGAAACGCGTCCCGCAATAGAGTGGACCGTGCGAATACCCTTCCAGATGATAGGATATCGCAGGTTAAAACTAGTTTAGATTGCCTAATAGCCAATTTTAATAAGACAGTCAAGCAGGGACCCGATCAGGTTTGCATATGTTGCAAAGGTTTGTGGTTTCCACATCAAGTGGACAAAATTTCGCGTGAGGTCATAGAGGAAAAGTGTAGTGAGGCAGATAGTGTTGATATTTTGTATCTTTCCTCTATGTTTCCATCCCATAATAATAGGTTTAGCTTTTGCAAAACCTGCAGCCGCAGTATTAAGTCAGGGAAAAAACCAAAGGCTTCTATTACAAATGGCCTAAATTTTCCGGAGCTTCCGGAATGCCTGAAAGGCTTGACGCCTCTAGAAGAAAGGCTGATTTCTCCCCGTCTTCCTTTTATGATCATAAAGTCTCTTGGATATGGACGTCAAAGTGCCATTAAAGGAGCAGTGATCAATGTGCCAATTCCAGTTGCAAATGTTGTAACTTCCCTTCCCAGGGCATTTAATGAAGCCGAAGTAGTTCAGATTCATCTTAAGCGTAGGATGGAGTATAACCATGATTTCATGGCTGAAACCATAAGGCCCTCAAAGATAGTTGATGCAATTCGGTATTTAGTGAACACAGAACTTTATAAGAAGCACCAGGTTACTATCAATGAGCAGTGGTTGTCTTCTTACTCAGCTGAGACTGTACCATTTGTTGCGTCAGCAGACGACAGGGACATTGTGTTACAAATGTTAGAAAAGTCAGCACAACCTAATGAGCATAGAGTAGTAGAAGAAGAGGTAAAGTTGAATCCAGGAGGTCAAGAAACCTTCATGGAAAATGTCCCTGTTGAAAACATAGATATTCCTCGAATTGCTATAGCACCAGGAGAGGGTCAGCGACCTCTTGACATGAAAACCGATTGTGATTCAGAGGAGCTGGCTTTCCCCACAATATTTGCAGGCATTAAAAGGAAATGTCAGGAAAGTTTTACAACTATAGTTAGATCAGAGCTTAGGAATTTTGATAGAAGAGGTTGTAGAACTGATAAATTATTTCATAACTTCAAAAAGTTAGAAATGATTAGCATTAGGAACAGCACATCAATTTGCTTACGTAAGCACTCTGCCACTCAAGGCATTTCGGCTGCTTATGTGCGTAATGATGAAACTTTAAATAGGTTAATACTTCATGATGATGGCTATAGGCTTTTAAAAGGTATTCGCACGTCTCCTGCTCATTGGGAGGACGAGAAAAAGAAAGTGATGGCTATGATTAGGCAGGTAGGGCTTCCAACTTTTTTTATAACATTTTCCGCAGCGGAAACTAGGTGGCCGGAGCTTTTAGTCTTGCTATGTAAAAATGTAGACAAGCTAGAAGTATCCGAAGAAGAAGCGTTAAATTTGGGGTTTAATGAGAAAGCTCGTCTCATTAGAGCAGACCCAGTGACCTGTGCCAGATATTTCGATTTTCGATATAGACAGGTTTTAAAACTGATGAAAAAGGAAGGCGGTGTCTTTGGTTGTCACCAGGTCATCAAGTTTTATTGGCGAGTGGAGTTTCAGCAAAGAGGCTCTCCACATATACATGGCATGTTCTGGCTGAAAGACGCCCCAAAGCTCGACCTAAAGAATGAGTCCACATTTATGCCTGTGAAGTCCTTTATTGATCAGTTTATTACTGCTGATTCTAGTTGCCCGGACGTTGCTCCATATTTGGAGTATCAACTCCATAGTCACGGGCACTCTTGCAGGCGAGAAATTGGGTCAAAACAAATTTGTAGATTTGGTATCCCATACCCTCCCATGCCTCAAACAGAAATTCTTCTCCCTTTAGAAGAAAATGCTCCAAATTTGGCCGAGCATCGTAGGAATTTCGAAAAATTCAAAGTCTGCTCGACTTCCCATTTGATCGTGAAAGCGTAGAAAATTTTAACGATTTTAACAACGTTTTGTCCCACGATCAACTTAACCTTAGTTATGAGGGGCTACATTAATGCTGTAAGATCAAGTATAAAGAAACCAAAAGTTTTTTTGAAGCGATCTTTTGCAGCAATCAAGCTTAACGCTTATAACAAGCACCTCCTTTTGTTGCAGCGAGCAAATATGGATATTCAGTTTATTTTAGACCCCTATGCTTGCTGCAGCTACGTCGTTAATTATATTAACAAGTCTCAGAGAGGTATCTCAATGTTGATGCGTGAGGCAATCAATGAGATTAAAGACAATAACAATGTAACTATTAAGCAAAAGTTACAACATTTAGGTAACAAATTTATATTTGGCACTGAGATATCCGCTTTTTATAGCTATTGCAAATCAGAACGAGGAGCTCGCCAAGAAAATGCAGATGACTTTGACGATGATGTGCCTAGGGCTTCTGAATCAATAGTTTACGCTCTTCGCGATAATAGTGGCTTCATCAGAAAGAGGACCACTGCGTGTATAATTAGGTATAGGAGATTTAATGTCAATACAGAAACAAGTGACTATTTCAGAGAGTTAAAAATGCTTTACGCCCCATGGCGAGATGAGCATTTGGATTTAGTCACACATGACTGTGAATTGTTCTGTAGGGAAAATTCGGAGTTAGTAGAGAACAATCGCAGAAAATATAATTTACTAGATGATAGGGAACTAGAAGATGCTCTGAGCCACTTAACAGAGGAAGCAGAAAATGAGAATAATCAAGTAGGAGAACAGGAAGTGGTAAATGATGGCTTCACAGTTTTAGGATTGCCTGAAATAGATCCACATCTAAATGTTTTAAATGTGGATGGAAATATTGATATGAATGATGAAGATAGTAATGTCCGTTTTATCAAGCTTCCAGCCTTAGTTTCTCAGGAAAGCTTAGCTAATATAGTTAGATCTCTTAATTTAAAGCAGAAGCTATATTTTACACATGCTTTGCATAATGCCAAAATCAATACAGTCTTTTATGAATTTGTTGGAGGCGGCGCCGGAGTCGGAAAGAGTCGACTTATATCAGCAATTTTTCAGTCATTATCCGTAATGTATAACAGTATACCAGGAGCTGATCCGACATCTGTTAAAATCCTCTTATGTGCACCAACAGGATAAGCAGCATTCGGAATTAGTGGTTCGACACTGCATTCCATGTTTTCACTTCCTGTTAATCAATCTCGCTCAGCACCTCTAAGGGCCTTAAGCCATGATTTAGTTAATAGCCTTCATTCAAGGTTAATCGATCTTAAATTAATTATTATTGATGAAATATCAATGGTTAGCTCTCTAATGTTTTCTTATTTAGATTCTCGTTTGAAGCAAATTTTCAAAAATACTTCTCCTTTTGGTGGTGTTTCTATCATCGTATTCGGTGATCTTAGACAGTTACAGCCCGTAGGAGGTAGTTGGATTTTCGATCGGAATACCACTGACCCTTACCATGAAGTATTTGGAATGTATCTCTGGGACCTTTTTGTATTTTGAGCTCACAGAGATAATGCGTCAACGTAACGATCAGCTTTTCGCTTCTGCCTTAAATAATATGGCATCGGGTTGTATGACAGCCGATGATATTGTCCTTTTCCAATCTAGAATATGCGAACCATCGGCAGTGCCCGATGATGCAATTCATCTGTTTAGTAATAATAATGAGGTTGATTTATTTAATGTAACGAAACTTAACTCAATTGCTACTGAGCAATTTTTCTCTACTGCTGAAGATTTTATTAAGGCGGGCCATTTGGAACCAGCTAGGAAACAAAGAATATTAGAAGAAGTGAAGGGTTTTAAAACTTCCGCTACACAGGGACTCTGTACGTCTCTTCTCCTAAAAAATACTGCCAAGTACATGATGACGGTCAATGTAGACACAGGGGATGGATTAGTAAACGGGGCATCAGGTGTGTTGATGCAAATAGATTTCAATACATCCAACACTCCCAACATTTTATGGATGAAATTTACAGAGGAAACTGTAGGAGAATCTGCGCGTTCGAAGTGTACACATCGTACAGATCCTTCATGGACTCCTATTCAGAAAATTGTTCGCAGTTTTCAATATTCAAATAACGCACAAATTAACATTGACCGTAGGCAGTTTCCAATTGTGCCTGCTGAAGGCATCACAATTCATAAGAGTCAGGGAGCTACGTATGGCAAAGTGGTAGTCCATGCTAATTCCAGAATGCAGCGTGCTGCATTATACGTAGCTTGCAGTAGAGCAACTACTGCTTTAGGATTATTCATTATTGGGAATTTTGTTCCTCCTAAGTCTCCCCAAAATAATGATAAAGTGAAAGCCCAATTGAAGAAATTGCGGACTGAAAAACTACTGTGTACTCATTACGATTATTTAATTAACAGTTCTGCCCTTAACATTTTCTTCCATAATACTCAGAGCTTGAATTCCCATTTTGAAGTTATTCGATCGGACAAGCTGATGCTTCAGTCATCAATATTATGTTTCGTGGAAACTTCCATAAGCAATGAAACTGTAGAAATACCTGGGTTCACTATTGTGGTTCAACTTGAATCAATTAGGCCTTTAACAGGCATCATAATTTATGTAAAGAACGAGCTAGTAGATAGAGTTTCCCATACCTTTAGCAGTAGAAAAACTTTTGGCTCAGTAGTTTTTGAGTTCGGCATATTTAGGTTTGATGCCATAAGTTTTCTTATATTATATAAAAGTCCAGACTTTCCTCTGTCCACATTTAAAATAGAATTTGAGGAGATAATTCATCAATTTTCTCGTTTAGGTGATTTAGGGGATAGCTTGCTAGTTTTAGGAGATTTTAATTTGTGCCTCAAAACCTTTAACAGTTGTAAGAGTATTTATAATTTTTTGATTAGCAAAGGATTAAGGAGTTTGTTAGATTTGAAAACGTCCACTACCAATATGGATACACATATTGATTGGGCGTTTTCAAATATACTAGATAATGAAAAGATTAGTGCTAGGACTTTTGAGGTTTTGCATAGCCATCACAATGGGATATCTGTTAGTATTCAGGCATGAGTTTGTAATGTTTGGAATAGGTTAGAAATTAAGAAATCTAAATGACAGGATATATGTAAATATGTATGTAGGCATATTTTAATAATTTAAATTTAATTATCTAATAGTTAAGTATAACCATTGAATGGAAAATTGGTTTGATAATTATTATTATTTTTTTATTTTTATACCCTTGGACCTTGTTATCGATATTAACCAATTTAAAATTTATAAAGAAATACCGATATCTACTGCTCACACCGCTTTAGGGAATTGCGGCGATAAATTATTGGCAAAATATCGAAATTGAAGCAAGGTGGCAGCGCACTCCAGTATTATTATTAATTTATAGCTTGCAATTAGTATTATACAATTAAATACTTTTTATGGCAACATACGTCCAAGGGTATCCTACTGTCGTGTGCAACTCGACTGTTGCTCTTGTTTGTTTTGTTTTGATCGCTGGCCTAGTGAGAGCAAGTGCTTGCGTTGACGAAATTGCGCGAGCTGACGATACCGTAGCAGTTGTTGTTGTGATTGAAGTTGCAGTGGTTGTTGTTGTCACCGTACTAGTTACCGTAGGTAAGCGCAAAGAGAATTCGCAAATGTTTGGAGCTTGCGGATTTTGTGACGACACTAGTAGTGAGGGAGAGCAAGAACGCGCTCTTTCTTGAGTTGTTGGCAGAGGTAAGTTCGTCGGGTTAGGGGTGATTGACCGGTCGCTGTCTACAGAAGTCGCGGAGACGTTAGAAAAATACCCGTTGTTTCGTTGCAGTGAGAGCCGTCGATCGTTTTGCTCGCGTTGTCGCTGAGCGCGAGTTACGTTCTGACTCATAGTTGTTATTTTTGATCGTTTGTTTGAAGATTTAAAACTACTTGATTACACTATTTCAAACACAGTATGTGTAGTCGAGCAATGGTGCATCGCACAGAGCGTCTCTTTCGCTTTCGGTTTTATTATCTTATTTTATTACATATTCACTTCACTCGAATTAATTGATTTTTTTTTTCTTTTTGTGCGGAGCTCGATAAAAACACTTCTTACCCCGACAGAAGTCGAATCAATCGAGCTGTTTCTCGACTCTTCTTTTCCATGCACATGTCAATTAGCAAAAATACATGTGCATATATGTATTTTAAAACTCATACATACTTTATTTGTGTACGTACACACATATACTCGTATACATTTGTATACAAACAAAAGGTAACGTGGCAGATCGATCTGAATGTATGCAAGTATTTACGTCCATGCGTACATATTGACATATATACATATACCATAGATATTACACAGAGCGAGAAGACTCAAAATGCATTTTTAACTCGTGGCAAATAATCATGAAGAAACATGTGTAACAAATTTTGGAAAGCGCTAAAAATGCAAAAATTTACTTATTGCTCTCTCGCTTCGTCTTATGCTTACGACACTTGTCTATTCGCTTTTGTCTATGCGTTCTTTTTCTTCTGTTCGTCAAATATATTTGTGCGTGTTGTTGGAGCATATTATAAAAACGAGAAATTTAAATCTAAATAAAGCGCAATTTTCATTGCGAGTACATAACTTATAGCGAATTAATCGTTATATTAGTAATTTAAATAAAATAATATTAATAATAATAAAATTCAGTTTTATTAAAATGATTTCTTTAAATATAATAAATACAAATAAAAAAATTTTTTTTTTTTTTAGCTTGGAGCTTTTATTTGTTGTATCTTTTCAGTACCGAAAACTAACAACAAGTTAACAAATCTTAAGTGTAAATACTAATTACCAGTACATTTCTTGAACTGTATTATAAAAGCGGACCTAAAAAAAGAAATTACTGCTGGGTTGGCAAGTCGTTTCGACGTAGGCGTGATCGGCTGCTTAGACTCCTCGCGAGCTGGTTAGGATGCGTTGATAGCTTGTTAACGTACTTTTCTTTTTTTTCCGCAATTCCGTCTTTTACAGGTGGCACGTTTAGATCTTTGTGAATGTTGGCGTTTCGAACATACCACGGTGCCCCGGTGATGGTTCTCAATATCTTCTTCTGGGCTCTCTGAACGATATCGATGTTGCTGTTGCTGGCATTTCCCCATAGCTGGCAGCCGTAAGTCAAGATTGGTTTTAGCACTGAGTTGTAAAGCAGCACCTTGGAGTCCAAACTGAGTGGTGAGCGGGAGTTGATAAGCCAATGAAGGCTGTTGGCCTTCAGTTTTAAGTGAGTTCTCTTGGCTTCGATGTGTCGGCGCCAAGTTAGTCTTCTATCGAGGTGTACACCCAGATACGTCACTTCGTTTGCTGTTGGAAGTGCGACGTTGTTCAGCGTGAGCGGTGGACAATCTTGCCTGTTAAGGGTGAAAGATACTTGCTTGCATTTTTGTTCGTTTACCTTTATACGCCAGTCGGACAACCACTTTTCCACGTCGACCAGGTAGATGGCTAGCTGAGATGAGGCTTTGATTGGGCATCTGAAGCGGCTGAGAATAGCTGTGTCATCCGCAAATGTTGAAACTGTCAGGTTGCTGCTTGTAGGGACGTCTGCTGTGAATAGGACGTATAGTGTAGGGCCTAGTACGCTGCCTTGTGGGACACCGGCTTCAATACTGTGTTCGTCGGATATCGCAGTGTTGCACCTCACTACAAACTTCCTGTTGTAGAGGTACGACTCTAGCAGTTTATGAGTGTTGTTCGGAAGCGTTGTTTTGATTTTGTACATCAGACCGTCCAGCCAAACTCTGTCGAATGCCTGCGAAACATCTAGAAATATCGCAGAGCAGTATTCCCGTTTTTCAAATGCGCTACGTATTTCTGATGTTATGAGGTTAACTTGCTCAATAGTTCCGTGTTTTTCACGAAAGCCAAATTGGTGTGCTGGTATTGTGTTGTGTGTGTTCAGGAATGGAGTAATAGTCAGAGACAGTAGGCATTTTTCGAAAAGTTTCGATAAGCAGGATAGGAGGCTTATGGGTCTGTACGACGATGGAACAGTGTGATCTTTTCCCGGCTTTGGTATCATTATTATTATTGACTTTTCCCATCTTCCTGGTAAGTAGCCAAGTTTGTTGATGGCATTGAAGAGCTGGATAATGCTGCATACAGCACAGTAAGGCAGCTCAATAATCATCTTAGGGGTAATTAGGTCGCACCCTGCAGATTTTTTTGGGCTCAGATGTTCTTTGATGATTTTTGAGATTTCGTTTGAGCGAAACACAACTGGAGCATGATGAAGCTCGGAGTCGTCTGTTGCGGGCGGAATTTCGAACGTGTTTGTTGGAGAATTCGGTTGGAAGACTTTTTGTAGATGAGTGGCAAATGTGCTGGCTCTATTTTTGTCGCTACGGGCCCAGTCACCTGTGTGGTTTCTAAAAGGGACCAATGTTCCACAGTGAGTTTTTTGTACTGGATGTTGATAATTTTTCAATATAAGTACGTTGGGCAAGCTCTTCTTCTTGCTTTAAAGCTTTTGTAAGTTTGCGTGTGGCGTCTTATAACTTTTGTTTTGCCGACGGTGATCTGGAGGACTGCCATTCTCGCCGTAGGCGCCGTTTCTCGAGAATAAGTTGTTAGATTTGCAGGTTGGTCGTTTTGTGATTTGTAATTTTGCTTACTGTTTGCGGCGTTGAGCAGCGAGCTGCAGCAACAATGATTGACTCCAGTGAGTTAACAAAACTGTCAATGTCAGCTTCAGCTTCAAGAGGTGGCTTAAGCTCAATGTGTGAGCTTATCTATTTTTTGTATTTCAGCCAGTTGGTTTTTTCTGAAGTCAACTTATAAGAGTGGTTTGCTACTCCTTCGGATTAGCCCTCATCTTAGAATAAACAACACACTTCCAACACATCAATTTGGCTTCAGAGAAAAACATGGAACCATCGAACAGGTCAATCGAATCACGTCAGAAATTCGTACGGCTTTTGAACATCGAGAATACTGCACAGCCATTTTTCTAGACGTCGCGCAGGCATTTGACAGAGTGTGGCTCGATGGACTTTTGTTTAAAATAATCAAGCTGTTGCCCCAAAACACACATAAGTTACTGAAGTCATACCTATATAACAGAGTGTTTGCAATAAGATGCGATACAAGCACCTCACGCGATTGCGCAATCGAAGCTGGAGTGCCGCAAGGCAGTGTACTGGGTCCAATCTTATACACCCTGTATACGGCGGATTTCCCCACAGACTACAATCTAACAACCTCCACGTTCGCTGATGATACCGCGATACTCAGTCGCTCCAAATGCCCAACAAAAGCCACGGCACTCCTATCCCGACACTTAACATCTGTAGAACGATGGCTTGCAGACTGGAGAATTTCAATAAATGTTCAAAAATGCAAGCAGGTTACCTTTACCTTAAACAAACAAACATGCCCACCACTGGTCTTGAATAACATATGCATTCCACAAGCCGACGAGGTAACATATCTGGGTGTTCATCTGGACAGGCGGCTCACTTGGCGCAAACATATAGAAGCCAAATCGATACATCTTAAACTTAAAGCAAGGAACCTCCACTGGCTCATAAATGCTCGCTCTCCACTTAGTCTGGAGTTCAAAGCTCTTCTATACAACTCCGTCTTAAAACCTATCTGGACTTATGGCTCCGAGCTGTGGGGCAACGCATCCAGAAGTAACATAGACATTATTCAGCGAGCACAGTCAAGAATTCTGAGAACTATCACTGGAGCGCCGTGGTACCTTCGGAACGAAGACATACACAGAGACCTAAAAATCAAATTAGTAATCGAAGTAATAGCTGAGAAAAAAATGAAATATAAAGAAAAGCTGACCACCCATACAAATCCCCTCGCAAGAAAACTAATCCGAGTATGCAGTCAAAGCCGGCTGCACCGCAACGACCTCCCAGCCCAGCAATAAAATTATTAGGGCATTAATGAAAAAACTATCACTAAGTGAAAGTTAATTAAGTTAGATTAAGATTTGAACACTTATTGTTAGTCTCTTAACACAAAGAGAAGATTCAATAAATAATAAAAAAGGCAGAAAAAAAAAAAAAAAAAAAAAAAAGTTTGCGTGTGGCGTCTTATAACTTTTGTTTTGCCGACGGTGATCTGGAGGACTGCCATTCTCGCCGTAGGCGCCGTTTCTCGAGAATAAGTTGTTAGATTTGCAGGTTGGTCGTTTTGTGATTTGTAATTTTGCTTACTGATTGCGGCGTTGAGCAGCGAGCTGCAGCAACAATGATTGACTCCAGTGAGTTAACAAAACTGTCAATGTCAGCTTCAGCTTCAAGAGGTGGCTTAAGCTCAATGTGTGAGCTTATCTATTTTTTGTATTTCAGCCAGTTGGTTTTTTCTGAAGTCAACTTATAAGAGTGGTTTGCTGGTTCTGGGTGTCGGAGCAGATTTATTAGGAGGGGCGAGTGGTCAGGTGATAGGTCTGAGAGGCACTCGGCGCTTATCAAATTACGGGGAATGTTTTTGATGACTGCGAAATCAATTAGATCAGGTAGTTTTTTGGGGTCAGTAGGCCAGTATGTAGGTGTGCCAGGAGAGACGTGGTCGAGCTTGTTGTTTGCTTTTATAATGGCGTTGTAGAGCTGTTTTCCTTTTGGATTCACGAGTCGAGACCCCCAGTGTGTGTGCTTGGCATTATAGTCCCCAGATGCTATAAAGTGTTCTCCAAGTAAGTTGAAGAATTCTATAAATTGGTCTTCAGATAAAGTGAAACGAGGTGGGCAGTAAACAGCGGCTAAAGTAAGCTGGTTACCATTATCCAAATGAATTTTTAATGATGTTGCTTGTAGATAGTTTTTGGCAGTCTCAATATGACAGTGGTGCTTGAGACGGCGTGGGCCTTACCATCAGGGTGATTGGTTCCGTAGAAAATATATCCTCTTATTTTGAAGTTATATTTGTTTGTGAGGTGTGTTTCCGAAAGTAGCATTACGTCGATGTGCTTTTCGAGTATGAATTGAGCTAGCTCAAGTTTGTGCTGTGAAACACCGTTGGCGTTCCACGTAGAGATTCTTAGCGAGGCCATGAAGATGATTATTTTGGTTGTTGTGATACAAGCAATTGTATCAACATGATTTGATTACGCATTAGATCTTGCATGGTTGTCCGCATAAACGCCATAAACTCCGCCGTGCTCTGCTGCAAGGTAAGTATCATTGCTTCGAAATTGTTTTGTTGTTGTTCCATTGGCTTTTTGTCTTGTACCGAATTGAAGTCCACATATTTGGCTTGTGAACATGGCGCATATGACGCGTTTTTGGTAACGAATCCTGTACCAAGTGGGGATCTGGCTGCGGTAGAGACGAAAACTTCTGGGTTGTTTTTGGAGGGTATTTTTGTGATCGGTGCGTTTTGTGAGCGTACAGTGGCTACGCGCTGGTTAATGCGGCTTTTGAGATCTTTGTATACTGGGCAGCCTCTGTAGTTGGCTGTGTGATTGCCTCCACAGTTGCCACACCTATTTCCGCTTGAGTCTTCTTTGGGTGCACTGCAGCTGGCTTTGTCGTGGAGCTCTTCTACGGTGATTCTACGATGTAGTAAAAATTGGAGTTTGTAGATTGGATGCACATCGTTTCTTTTCGGCATCTTTGCTTCTGGTGCAAGTTCCATCTTGAAGAGTGGTTGCGGCTGTCTATTTATACCCTTGGACCATTGAAAATGGTCAAAAAAGGGTATACTAACTTTGTGCAAATGTATGTAACAGGCAGAAGGAGGCGTCGGAGACCCCATAAAGTATATATATTCTTGCTCAGGATCAATAGCCGAGTCGATTGAGCCATGTCCGTCTGTCTGTCCGTCTGTCCGTCTGTCTGTCTGTCTGGATGAACGCGCCGATCTCAGCTATTACAAAAGCTACGGACACCAAATTTAGCATGAAGATTCCTGTATACCATACGCAGATCAAGTTTATTTTCAATTTGGAATAACACGCCTACCGCCCCCGCAAACCGCCAATTTTGATTTACATTGCTATTTACATTCGATGAACTCATTTCTTAACGTTCTGCTTTAGCATATATATAGATAAATAATATATGAACTTATCCTCCAAATTGCAATCCGATTAGACAATAAACACTGAAGTTATTCGATAAACCATTTCGACACTTCGACCAGCAAAGAACTTGTCGATGACGTCAGAACTAAATTCCTTATGCATGAAAGAAAAGGACAACGATGCGAGCGCGAAGCGCGAGCTGTTTCTCGACTCTTCTTTTCCATGCACATGTCAATTACCGAAAATACATGTGCATAAATATATGCTAACACTCAACCAATAGGTGGCGTTTATATGAATATGAAGAAAGCAAAGAAGTTGTCGATGACGTCAGAACTAAATTACTTGTGCATGAAAGAAAAGGATAAACGATGCGAGCGCGAAGCGCGAGCTGTTTCTCGACTCTTCTTTTTCATGCACATGTCAATTACCCAAAATACATGTGCATAAATGCAAACACTTATACATACTTAATTTGTGTTCACACATACATATGTAAAATTATATACAACCAATAGCGTGGTTGATGGGCATGCATGAATGCAGGTATTTACTAGATTTCTAATATAGACATATTATTATTATTATTTAATAATTTATATATTGACTTTTTATTAAATAAATATTAATTTAGATTTCACGATATATTATGAGCTATCATATCGATAGCTTTTAATATATATTAAACATATCGATATATATTTCATATGTTTTGCATATAAATTATATTAATATGTGTAAATTATATTATATCCCCACGTCTATTGAAACTATGTTTGAAAAAAATGTACTAACATTTCTTCTACTTTGTTTTTTTAATATATGTATATTTTGTATGTATATTAGATTCTATAGATCATTATTATAAATTTAAGGTTTCGCGCACTTTTTAATTGCGGCGATAAATTATTGGCAACGTATCAAAATTGTTGCAAGGTGGCAGCGCGCTTCAGGGTTATGTTAATTTGTAGTTTGCGATTGGCGTGTTCGGTGTCGTCGTCGATTGTCGATTATCATTTGTATTTTCGATATTAAATATAAAATAATATATAATTAATTCGCGTGTTCGTGATACATTTAACATTTAATGCAAATTAATATAAGTCGAGTATATAATAAGTAAATCCTCGTGTGTGATTGTTATGCGTTAACGGAACATTTTTTATGCGTGTGAATGATTGCGCCCTGCCCGGAACGTGGCGCGCAATTTTAGAAAAGTGCGGTACACAGCGTAACGTATTTTTGTGCATGCATACATATATGTGTATAGACTCTTCTGAAGTGTGTGTGATTGTACGTGAACATCGGTATCGGTTCGTTTCCGCGATTCAAATTGGAATTTTCGCTGGAATTTCTTGCAGGTTTAATTTATTATTTCTTTGATATATATTTATTCTTTTTTCCACATTTTGTTTATTTTTATTTTCCTTATTAAATTTTATTATTATTTGTTCTTTCATTAGATATTTATTTTAATTTATAATATAATTATTTTAAATAATATACATTCTTCTTTTCCATGCACATGTCAATTACCGAAAACATGTGCATAAATATATGCTAACACTCAACCAATAGGTGGCGTTTATATGAATATGAAGAAAGCAAAAAAGTTGTCGATGACGTCAGAACTAAATTACTTGTGCATGAAAGAAAAGGATAAACGATGCGAGCGCGAAGCGCGAGCTGTTTCTCGACTCTTCTTTTTCATGCACATGTCAATTACCCAAAATACATGTGCATAAATGCAAACACTTATACATACTTAATTTGTGTTCACACATACATATGTAAAATTATATACAACCAATAGCGTGGTTGATGGGCATGCATGAATGCAGGTATTTACTAGATTTCTAATATAGACATATTATTATTATTATTTAATAATTTATATATTGACTTTTTATTAAATAAATATTAATTTAGATTTCACGATATATTATGAGCTATCATATCGATAGCTTTTAATATATATTAAACATATCGATATATATTTCATATGTTTTGCATATAAATTATATTAATATGTGTAAATTATATTATATACCCACGTCTATTGAAACTATGTTTGAAAAAAATGTACTAACATTTCTTCTACTTTGTTTTTTTAATATATGTATATTTTGTATGTATATTAGATTCTATAGATCATTATTATAAATTTAAGGTTTCGCGCACTTTTTAATTGCGGCGATAAATTATTGGCAACGTATCAAAATTGTTGCAAGGTGGCAGCGCGCTTCAGGGTTATGTTAATTTGTAGTTTGCGATTGGCGTGTTCGGTGTCGTCGTCGATTGTCGATTATCATTTGTATTTTCGATATTAAATATAAAATAATATATAATTAATTCGCGTGTTCGTGATACATTTAACATTTAATGCAAATTAATATAAGTCGAGTATATAATAAGTAAATCCTCGTGTGTGATTATTATGCGTTAACGGAACATTTTTTATGCGTGTGAATGATTGCGCCCTGCCCGGAACGTGGCGCGCAATTTTAGAAAAGTGCGGTACACAGCGTAACGTATTTTTGTGCATGCATACATATATGTGTATAGACTCTTCTGAAGTGTGTGTGATTGTACGTGAACATCGGTATCGGTTCGTTTCCGCGATTCAAATTGGAATTTTCGCTGGAATTTCTTGCAGGTTTAATTTATTATTTCTTTGATATATATTTATTCTTTTTTCCACATTTTGTTTATTTTTATTTTCCTTATTAAATTTTATTATTATTTGTTCTTTCATTAGATATTTATTTTAATTTATAATATAATTATTTTAAATAATATACATACCTATATTTATTTAAATATATGAATATAATTATAATATATATATATCTATTTAAATATATGAATATATTTATATATATAAATAAATATACTAACTTTATTTTATATATATAACTATATATTAATTTTTGATAAATATATATTCAAATTAAATTAATTTATAAGAATTTTATTTTTAACATACCTATATATTATTTTAAAACTTATATATTAGAAGATGCCTAGACTTAAGAGAAAGTCAGCTTGCAATAGGAGTCAAACACAGCGAAAAAGAAATCGTTTGAATAGGTCAGATATAGACTTTTCTGAGCAGGAACGCGTAAATAATCTAGAGGCACATAGAGAACGTAGGCAAAATTTCGAATTTAGGGAAGCTGAAAGGGTTAGAGATAGTCAACAGCATCGAGTCCGCAGAAGTAATAGAACATTTAGGGCCGTTGAGCAATTACCGGACACAATTCGTCACACTACTCTTCGGGCTTCTTCGCCAATCAGATTACAAGAACAACTTGCTGACATTTCGCGTCGTTCGAGGCGCAGGCGAGATGCTGACCTTCGATCTCAGGAAAGAGAGCAGGATGCAGTTCGTCGCCGTGTACGTCGCAGTGATTCTGCAATTAAAACAGACGAACAACTTGCCAACACTTCGCGTCGTTCGAGTCGCAGGCAAGATGCTGAGTTTCGATCTCAGGAAAGAGAGCAGGATGCAGTTCGTCGCCGTGTACGTCGCAGTGATTCTGCAATTAAAACAGACGAACAACTTGCCAACACTTCGCGTCGTTCGAGTCGCAGGCAAGATGCTGAGTTTCGATCTCAGGAAAGAGAGCAGGATGCAGTTCGTCGCCGTGTACGTCGCAGTGATTCTGCAATTAAAACAGACGAACAACTTGCCAACACTTCGCGTCGTTCGAGTCGCAGGCAAGATGCTGAGTTTCGATCTCAGGAAAGAGAGCAGGATGCAGTTCGTCGCCGTGTTCGACGAACTGATCATTCAACTAGAAATGCCGAACAACTTGCCAATACTTTGCGTCGATCGAGGCGCAGGCAATGTCTACAATTCAGGTCCAACGAAAGCGGACGAGATGCTGTTAGAAGGGCGATTCAGCGACAAGATCAGGAGACGCGAATTTTAGAAAGGGCAATAGATAGAAGTCAAAGGTCTTAGGTTAGAAACAATCCTATTCGTAGGATTGTTGAGCAGGCACGCAATACTAGTGCACGCCGCAGTGCTCGAATTCGAGCTCAACGTGAGGCCTTTGAAGCCCATAGGAATATGTCGCAAAGAGTGAGTCTATATAGGAGTATTTGCACCAATAGGATAGCAGAGAATAGGAGAAACGCGTCCCGCAATAGAGTGGACCGTGCGAATACCCTTCCAGATGATAGGATATCGCAGGTTAAAACTAGTTTAGATTGCCCAATAGCCAATTTTAATAAGACAGTCAAGCAGGGACCCGATCAGGTTTGCATATGTTGCAAAGGTTTGTGGTTTCCACATCAAGTGGACAAAATTTCGCGTGAGGTCATAGAGGAAAAGTGTAGTGAGGCAGATAGTGTTGATATTTTGTATCTTTCCTCTATGTTTCCATCCCATAATAATAGGTTTAGCTTTTGCAAAACCTGCAGCCGCAGTATTAAGTCAGGGAAAAAACCAAAGGCTTCTATTACAAATGGCCTAAATTTTCCGGAGCTTCCGGAATGCCTGAAAGGCTTGACGCCTCTAGAAGAAAGGCTGATTTCTCCCCGTCTTCCTTTTATGATCATAAAGTCTCTTGGATATGGACGTCAAAGTGCCATTAAAGGAGCAGTGATCAATGTGCCAATTCCAGTTGCAAATGTTGTAACTTCCCTTCCCAGGGCATTTAATGAAGCCGAAGTAGTTCAGATTCATCTTAAGCGTAGGATGGAGTATAACCATGATTTCATGGCTGAAACCATAAGGCCCTCAAAGATAGTTGATGCAATTCGGTATTTAGTGAACACAGAACTTTATAAGAAGCACCAGGTTACTATCAATGAGCAGTGGTTGTCTTCTTACTCAGCTGAGACTGTACCATTTGTTGCGTCAGCAGACGACAGGGACATTGTGTGTCAAATTTTAGAAAAGGCAGCACAACCTAATGAGCATAGAGTAGTAGAAGAAGAGGTAGAGTTGAATCCAGGAGGTCAAGAAACCTTCATGGAAAATGTCCCTGTTGAAAACATAGATATTCCTCGAATTGCTATAGCACCAGGAGAGGGTCAGCGACCTCTTGACATGATAACCGATTGTGATTCAGAGGAGCTGGCTTTTCCCACAATATTTGCAGGCATTAGAAGGAAATGTCAGGAAAGTTTTACAACTATAGTTAGATCAGAGCTTAGGAATTTTGATAGAAGAGGTTGTAGAACTGATAAATTATTTCATAACTTCAAAAAGTTAGAAATGATTAGCATTAGGAATAGCACATCAATTTGCTTACGTAAGCACTCTGCCACTCAAGGCATTTCGGCTGCTGATGTGCGTAATGATGAAACTTTAAATAGGTTAATACTTCATGATGATGGCTATAGGCTTTTAAAAGGTATTCGCACGTCTCCTGCTCATTGGGAGGACGAGAAAAAGAAAGTGATGACTATGATTAGGCAGGTAGGGCTTCCAACTTTTTTTATAACATTTTCCGCAGCGGAAACTAGGTGGCCGGAGCTTTTAGTCTTGCTATGTAAAAATGTAGACAAGCTAGAAGTATCCGAAGAAGAAGCGTTAAATTTGGGGTTTAATGAGAAAGCTCGTCTCATTAGAGCAGACCCAGTGACCTGTGCCAGATATTTCGATTTTCGATATAGACAGGTTTTAAAACTGATGAAAAAGGAAGGCGGTGTCTTTGGTTGTCACCAGGTCATCAAGTTTTATTGGCGAGTGGAGTTTCAGCAAAGAGGCTCTCCACATATACATGGCATGTTCTGGCTGAAAGACGCCCCAAAGCTCGACCTAAAGAATGAGTCCACATTTATGCCTGTGAAGTCCTTTATTGATCAGTTTATTACTGCTGATTCTAGTTGCCCGGACGTTGCTCCATATTTGGAGTATCAACTCCATAGTCACGGGCACTCTTGCAGGCGAGAAATTGGGTCAAAACAAATTTGTAGATTTGGTATCCCATACCCTCCCATGCCTCAAACAGAAATTCTTCTCCCTTTAGAAGAAAATGCTCCAAATTTGGCCGAGCATCGTAGGAATTTCGAAAAAATTCAAAGTCTGCTCGACTTCCCATTTGATCGTGAAAGCGTAGAAAATTTTAACGATTTTAACAACTTTTTGTCCCACGATCAACTTAACCTTAGTTATGAGGGCTACATTAATGCTGTAAGATCAAGTATAAAGAAACCAAAAGTTTTTTTGAAGCGATCTTTTGCAGCAATCAAGCTTAACGCTTATAACAAGCACCTCCTTTTGTTGCAGCGAGCAAATATGGATATTCAGTTTATTTTAGACCCCTATGCTTGCTGCAGCTACGTCGTTAATTATATTAACAAGTCTCAGAGAGGTATCTCAATGTTGATGCGTGAGGCAATCAATGAGATTAAAGACAATAACAATGTAACTATTAAGAAAAAGTTACAACATTTAGGTAACAAATTTATATTTGGCACTGAGATATCCGCTTTTTATAGCTACTGCAAATCAGAACGAGGAGCTCGCCAAGAAAATGCAGATGACTTTGACGATGATGTGCCTAGGGCTTCTGAATCAATAGTTTACGCTCTTCGCGATAATAGTGGCTTCATCAGAAAGAGGACCACTGCGTGCATAATTAGGTATAGGAGATTTAATGTCAATACAGAAACAAGTGACTATTTCAGAGAGCTAAAAATGCTTTACGCCCCATGGCGAGATGAGCATTTGGATTTAGTCACACATGACTGTGAATTGTTCTGTAGGGAAAATTCGGAGTTAGTAGAGAACAATCGCAGAAAATATAATTTACTAGATGATAGGGAACTAGAAGATGCTCTGAGCCACTTAACAGAGGAAGCAGAAAATGAGAATAATCAAGTAGGAGAACAGGAAGTGGTAGATGATGGCTTCACAGTTTTAGGATTGCCTGAAATAGATCCACATCTAAATGTTTTAAATGTGGATGGAAATATTGATATGAATGATGAAGATAGTAATGTCCGTTTCATCAAGCTTCCAGCCTTAGTTTCTCAGGAAAGCTTAGCTAATATAGTTAGATCTCTTAATTTAAAGCAGAAGCTATATTTTACACATGCTTTGCGTAATGCCAAAATCAATACAGTCTTTTATGAATTTGTTGGAGGCGGCGCCGGAGTCGGAAAGAGTCGACTTATATCAGCAATTTTTCAGTCATTATCCGTAATGTATAACAGTATACCAGGAGCTGATCCGACATCTGTTAAAATCCTCTTATGTGCACCAACAGGAAAAGCAGCATTCGGAATTAGTGGTTCGACACTGCATTCCATGTTTTCACTTCCTGTTAATCAATCTCGCTCAGCACCTCTAAGGGCCTTAAGCCATGATTTAGTTAATAGCCTTCATTCAAGGTTAATCGATCTTAAATTAATTATTATTGATGAAATATCAATGGTTAGCTCTCTAATGTTTTCTTATTTAGATTCTCGTTTGAAGCAAATTTTCAAAAATACTTCTCCTTTTGGTGGTGTTTCTATCATCGTATTCGGTGATCTTAGACAGTTACAGCCCGTAGGAGGTAGTTGGATTTTCGATCCAAATACCACTGACCCTTACCATGAAATATTTGGTACGTATCTCTGGGACCTTTTTTTGTATTTTGAGCTCACAGAGATAATGCGTCAACGTGACGATCAGCTTTTCGCTTCTGCCTTAAATAATATGGCATCGGGTTGTATGATAGCCGATGATATTGCCCTTTTCCAATCTAGAATATGCGAACCATCGGCAGTGCCCGATGATGCAATTCATCTGTTTAGTAATAATAATGAGGTTGATTTATTTAATGTAACGAAACTTAACTCAATTGCTACTGAGCAATTTTTCTCTACTGCTGAAGATTTTATTAAGGCGGGCCATTTGGAACCAGCTAGGAAACAAAGAATATTAGAAGAAGTGAAGGGTTTTAAAACTTCCGCTACACAGGGACTCTGTACGTCTCTTCTCCTAAAAATACTGCCAAGTACATGATGACGGTCAATGTAGACACAGGGGATGGATTAGTAAACGGGGCATCAGGTGTGTTGATGCAAATAGATTTCAATACATCCAACACTCCCAACATTATATGGATGAAATTTACAGAGGAAACTGTAGGAGAATCTGCGCGTTCGAAGTGTACACATCGTACAGATCCTTCATGGACTCCTATTCAGAAAATTGTTCGCAGTTTTCAATATTCAAATAACGCACAAATTAACATTGACCGTAGGCAGTTTCCAATTGTGCCTGCTGAAGGCATCACAATTCATAAGAGTCAGGGAGCTACGTATGGCAAAGTGGTAGTCCATGCTAATTCCAGAATGCAGCGTGCTGCATTATACGTAGCTTGCAGTAGAGCAACTACTGCTTTAGGATTATTCATTACTGGGAATTTTGTTCCTCCTAAGTCTCCCCAAAATAATGATAAAGTGAAAGCCCAATTGAAGAAATTGCGGACTGAAAAACTACTGTGTACTCATTACGATTATTTAATTAACAGTTCTGCCCTTAACATTTTCTTCCATAATACTCAGAGCTTGAATTCCCATCTTGAAGATATTCGATCGGACAAGCTGATGCTTCAGTCATCAATATTATGTTTCGTGGAAACTTCCATAAGCAATGAAACTGTAGAAATACCTGGGTTCACTATTGTGGTTCAACTTGAATCAATTAGGCCTTTAACAGGCATCATAATTTATGTAAAGAACGAGCTAGTAGATAGAGTTTCCCATGCCTTTAGCAGTAGAAAAACTTTTGGCTCAGTAGTTTTTGAGTTCGGCATATTTAGGTTTGATGCCATAAGTTTTCTTATATTATATAAAAGTCCAGACTTTCCTCTGTCCACATTTAAAATAGAATTTGAGGAGATAATTCATCAATTTTCTCGTTTAGGTGATTTAGGGGATGGCTTGCTAGTTTTAGGAGATTTTAATTTGTGCCTCAAAACCTTTAACAGGTGTAAGAGTATTTATAATTTTTTGATTAGCAAAGGATTAAGGAGTTTGTTAGATTTGAAAACGTCCACTACCAATATGGATACACATATTGATTGGGCGTTTTCAAATATACTAGATAATGAAAAGATTAGTGCTAGGACTTTTGAGGTTTTGCATAGCCATCACAATGGGATATCTGTTAGTATTCAGGCATGAGTTTGTAGTGTTTGGAATAGGTTAGAAATTAAGAAATCTAAATGACAGGATATATGTAAATATGTATGTAGGCATATTTTAATAATTTAAATTTAATTATCTAATAGTTAAGTATAACCATTGAATGGAAAATTGGTTTGATAATTATTATTATTTTTTTATTTTTATACCCTTGGACCTTGTTATCGATATTAACCAATTTAAAATTTATAAAGAAATACCGATATCTACTGCCCACACCGCTTTAGGGAATTGCGGCGATAAATTATTGGCAAAATATCGAAATTGAAGCAAGGTGGCAGCGCACTCCAGTATTATTATTAATTTATAGCTTGCAATTAGTATTATACAATTAAATACTTTTTATGGCAACATACGTCCAAGGGTATCCTACTGTCGTGTGCAACTCGACTGTTGCTCTTGTTTTGTTTAAGATGTTGAAGACTGATTTTGCGGTAAATCCTTTATCCTGTAGCGCCAGCTTTATTTCGTCTGGTGTTACTTCAGGCTCTATGCCCTTTAGTACGACTTGCAGACCCTTGCAGCTTTTTAGATGGTATGTGTAATAGCTTTTTTCTCCTTCGTCCAAATACTTTGTTAAGGCTCTAAATTGTTGTTCAGACTTGGTCTGAACTTTAGTGAATGGGGGTGGGATTTAATTTAACTAGTAATATAAGGAAATTGTCGCCTCAAAAATCAAAAGCAGCAAACAGTCGACAGCAACGTCTTAGGCTGCTGCGACTGTTCATCAGCAGCAATAGCAGCAAAAATCAAAAGCAGCAAACAGTCGACAGCACCGACTTATGCTGCTGCGACTGTTCATCAGCAGCAATAGCAGCAAAAATCAAAAGCAGCAAACAGTCGACAGCACCGACTTATGCTACTGCGACTGCTGACGACTTCCGAAAGTCGTCGGTAGCTGTAGCAGCGACTTACGTCTACGATTAAAAGCAACAGCAAAGCAGAAAGCGAAAAAACGAAAAACGGCGACTGCTGCTGATTTTTGTTATTCGTCGCTGCGTGATTTTTACTTATGCTTTGACTGCGACTTCTGATTTTTCAGAAGCAGAAGCAGAAGCAATTGTTCACTTTCTGATATCGCTCGCAGCAGAAGCAGTGAAAAGCAAAAATATTGCGACTTCTGCTAATTCGACTGCAGCTTTTCAAACACTGGTTTTAGTTATTGAGGTTGTCGCGACAATTGAAGAGTTTGTGCTTGCTGTTACAGCTAAGTTCTGTTCTCGTTGCTTGGTGTAAGCAAATTTTGTTGGTAAGGGAGACGAAGAGCGAGATCGTTCTTTGACGTTCGATGTAAGCAGGTGTTCGTTTGGCGGGTTGGGAGTTGCCGATAAAAAATTTGTATTAAGTTTATATTATATATAGTACTATAATCCATGGCCTTATGCAGTCAGCAATTAGCTTGTTGGAAATGTTCTTTTCTAGGGATGGGTAAGGCTCCGTTGAGAATTGGAGAATGTGTAAAAAAAACAAAAATATTTACGCTTACCTCCCACAGAAAGGTATATATATGTGTATATATGTATTATGTATATGTGTTTATTTAAAATTTTCAACTTGTGACTAGCTCCTTGAAATCAAAAGATACGCGTAAAGTGCCACGCACTCAGATTGGAGTAAAAAAGCATTGCGAATAATTTATGTAAGTATTAATTAAGGGTATGATAAAAGTGTCACAAGATAAGAAAAACTAAGATAGGTATTCGGTAGGAAGTTCTCAGTTGAATAAGGATGCTTATGTAAACGTTGGAAGTTGTATAATTGTTGCAAATATTGCTAGGTTCTTCTGCAGGTATCCACACAGCCAGATACACACAGACAAAAACCAGTTTTATTATCTTTTACTGTTTAATCGATATAAGCATCAAATTATACTCGAGTTAGATAACAACTTTTGATTCAGTTCATAGGTTAGAAAAGCGCAACGCGAAAATTGCAATTCAATTGCACTGCAATTGTGTTTGGACCTGCATAAATGTATATTTAACTACATCATTTTAATGATCGCGCACCTTATATATATTGTTTGTAGACTTACGTATTGCTATCAGCTCGAATAATTTGATTTTTAGGCCATGCATTTTAAAAAAATTCATGCACTATTGTGTTTGTCGGAACGAAAATGTGCGTAACAGGCAGAAGGAGGCATCTTCGACCCCATATACTTCTGAAACAAAATCAACACACGAGTCGATTGAGCTATGTCTGTCTGTCCTTCTGTCTGTCTGTGTAAACGCGTATATCTCAGAAACTATATAAGCAAGAGCCACCAAATTTTTTAACAACATTCGTGTATATTACCTCTGTAAATACTCGTAAGTAATTACTGTTTAAATAAAAACATATTAATTCAACAACCAAAGTTGAATATCACACATGACAAATACCTTGCCTTAATTCGGACTTTAAATAAGTAAGATATGATTTGATCTCTTCCGATATTTTATAAAATATTATCTCAAGAATGAATCCCTTAGTTCTTACCGACGATTCCTATCACCCTATATTGGACCTGGTTCTAACTCTTCCTATTTATATGCAAACTGAAATTGTTTCTCCTAAAGTAAAATCACGTTGTTTCCGTAGGACCGATTTCAAAAATTGAATTACTTAATTTTGGAACATGATTGGTAATTTTTTTTATTCATACATACATCTAACTACATGCATTTCATTTTTTTATTCCTCTATGGACTCATTTTTTGATCAATGTGTTACTTTTCCTGTAAAGTCCAATAGGCCTCCTTGGTTTTCAGGTGAGTTAGTAAGGCTGAAAAATTTGAAATCCCTGTATTTTAAAAAATTTTAATTAACTTGTAATCTTTCTTATTTTACGCGTTACATTGCTGCAAGAGCAAACTTTATTGCTCTGAATGCAAATTGATACAAAAAGTATTTGTGTCGAGCCATGTGCAGTTTTCTCAGGAACAAAATCAGTTTTATAACTTAACTTAAAACGTAAATCAGGTAGATTTCCTTCCTCTCTGTCATACGAAAATAAGGAAGGAACCTTTGATCACGCAGCCGCCGATTTGTTTGCAGACGTTTTTCAATGAACTTATTGAACTGAACCTTATAATTCCATCTTCATCCATACCCTTATAGTATACAAAATTTTAATACTCTCATCTGTCCCTTCTATCGACAAAACCTCTTTACTTACTGATCTTAAATCGATAAAACCCGTTTTCTCTCCTGGCCCTGACGGAATTCCAGCATATGATAGATTTTGTGCTGATTCAATTTTGAAGCCAATTCATAAGCTACTTGACTTGTCACTATCAAATAGTTATTTTCCACCTATGTGTAAATCTACAATTTCACCCCATCAACATAGGTTTATAAAGGCAAGATCAACCGCTTCTAATCTTTTGGAATTCTCATCTCTCATCAATTTAGGATTTCGGAACAAAATGCAAACTGATGTGGTCTATACTGACTTCAGTAAAGGATTTGACTCCGTAAATCATAATCTCTTAATTCATAAGTTAAATTTGATTGGTTTTCCTCAAAAGCTCCTTTTGTGGATATCTGATTATTAAACTAACAGGTCTCAACGAGTTCTTTTTAAAGACCGGCTTTCTAAGCCGATCTTAGTTACTTCTAGTGTTCCTCAGGGCAGCCACCTTGGACCATTGCTATTTAACGTTTTTATAAACGATCTTCCTTCAATACTCTTTCACTCTAACATTCTTATGTATGCTGATGATGTGAAACTCTGTTTGACACACAGTGATCCTACAAATAACCTTCTTCAAACAGATCTTGATCTGTTTTTTGAATGGTGCAGCCATAATCTGCTGCATCTTAACTGTTTGAAGTGCAAGGTTATGTCATTTTACAGATGTAACTATCATGTCATCAATTATAATCTTAAGTTAACCCCAATCTTAAGAATATCTGAAGTATTGTAGCTGATTTAGGTATCCTCTTTGATCATTTATGTAAGTATTAATTAAGGGTATGATAAAAGTGTCACAAGATAAGAACAACTAAGATAGGTATTCGGTAGGAAGTTCTCAGTTGAATAAGGATGCTTATGTAAACGTTGGAAGTTGTATAATTGTTGCAAATATTGCTAGGTTCTTCTGCAGGTATCCACACAGTTTAATCGATATAAGCATCAAATTATACTCGAGTTAGATAACAACTTTTGATTCAGTTCATAGGTTAGAAAAGCGCAACGCGAAAATTGCAATTCAATTGCACTGCAATTGTGTTTGGACCTGCATAAATGTATATTTAACTACATCATTTTAATGATCGCGCACCTTATATATATTGTTTGTAGACTTACGTATTGCTATCAGCTCGAATAATTTGATTTTTAGGCCATGCATTTTAAAAAAATTCATGCACTATTGTGTTTGTCGGAACGAAAATGTGCGTAACAGGCAGAAGGAGGCATCTTCGACCCCATATACTTCTGAAACAGAATCAACACACGAGTCGATTGAGCTATGTCTGTCTGTCCTTCTGTCTGTCTGTGTAAACGCGTATATCTCAGAAACTATATAAGCAAGAGCCACCAAATTTTTTAACAACATTCGTGTATATTACCTCTGTAAATACTCGTAAGTAATTACTGTTTAAATGAAAACATATTAATTCAACAACCAAAGTTGAATATCACACATGACAAATACCTTGCCTTAATTCGGACTTTAAATAAGTAAGATATGATTTGATCTCTTCCGATATTTTATAAAATATTATCTCAAGAATGAATCCCTTAGTTCTTACCGACGATTCCTATCACCCTATATTGGACCTGGTTCTAACTCTGCCTATTTATATGCAAACTGAAATTGTTTCTCCTAAAGTAAAATCACGTTGTTTCCGTAGGACCGATTTCAAAAATTGAATTACTTAATTTTGGAACATGATTGGTAATTTTTTTTATTCATACATACATCTAACTACATGCATTTCATTTTTTTATTCCTCTATGGACTCATTTTTTGATGATTTTTTGATCAATGTGTTACTTTTCCTGTAAAGTCCAATAGGCCTCCTTGGTTTTCAGGTGAGTTAGTAAGGCTGAAAAATTTGAAATCCCTGTATTTTAAAAAATTTTAATTAACTTGTAATCTTTCTTATTTTACGCGTTACATTGCTGCAAGAGCAAACTTTATTGCTCTGAATGCAAATTGATACAAAAAGTATTTGTGTCGAGCCATGTGCAGTTTTCTCAGGAACAAAATCAGTTTTATAACTTAACTTAAAACGTAAATCAGGTAGATTTCCTTCCTCTCTGTCATACGAAAATAAGGAAGGAACCTTTGATCACGCAGCCGCCGATTTGTTTGCAGACGTTTTTCAATGAACTTATTGAACTGAACCTTATAATTCCATCTTCATCCATACCCTTATAGTATACAAAATTTTAATACTCTCATCTGTCCCTTCTATCGACAAAACCTCTTTACTTACTGATCTTAAATCGATAAAACCCGTTTTCTCTCCTGGCCCTGACGGAATTCCAGCATATGATAGATTTTGTGCTGATTCAATTTTGAAGCCAATTCATAAGCTACTTGACTTGTCACTATCAAATAGTTATTTTCCACCTATGTGTAAATCTACAATTTCACCCCATCAACATAGGTTTATAAAGGCAAGATCAACCGCTTCTAATCTTTTGGAATTCTCATCTCTCATCAATTTAGGATTTCGGAACAAAATGCAAACTGATGTGGTCTATACTGACTTCAGTAAAGGATTTGACTCCGTAAATCATAATCTCTTAATTCATAAGTTAAATTTGATTGGTTTTCCTCAAAAGCTCCTTTTGTGGATATCTGATTATTAAACTAACAGGTCTCAACGAGTTCTTTTTAAAGACCGGCTTTCTAAGCCGATCTTAGTTACTTCTAGTGTTCCTCAGGGCAGCCACCTTGGACCATTGCTATTTAACGTTTTTATAAACGATCTTCCTTCAATACTCTTTCACTCTAACATTCTTATGTATGCTGATGATGTGAAACTCTGTTTGACACACAGTGATCCTACAAATAACCTTCTTCAAACAGATCTTGATCTGTTTTTTGAATGGTGCAGCCATAATCTGCTGCATCTTAACTGTTTGAAGTGCAAGGTTATGTCATTTTACAGATGTAACTATCATGTCATCAATTATAATCTTAAGTTAACCCCAATCTTAAGAATATCTGAAGTATTGTAGCTGATTTAGGTATCCTCTTTGATCATAAATTGAAATTTGATCGTCACATTACACAAATTGTCAATAAGCATTTTGACTACTCGGGTTCATCAAAAGATGGGCCATAGAATTCGAGGATCCTTACACGACAAAGTTGCTTTACACTTCTCTTATTCGTCCAAATCTTAAATATGGGTCTTGCGTGTGGTCGCCGCAATACCATATTCACCAAGATAGAATTGAGTCTGTTCAAAAGCAGTTTCTACTCTTTGTCTTGCGCACTTTTAATTGGTTTCCGGGTGTAGACTTACCACCATACTCTAGTAGACTTTTTCTAATGTACCTACCTTCGTATTACTCGTATGTTAGGCGTTATGTTTATTGTAAAGCTAATAAAGTACAGTATAGAATCCCCTTCTCTGCTTACTCAAATAAATTTCTGTATTTCTTTTAGAGTTACTCGTAATTTTCTGCCACTGTCCGTGGCCTTTTGTAATACTAACTACAGTGTAATAAGATTCCAATATATTTTTATGAAGAGCGTCTGCTCCGTTGAACGATTTTATTTGAATGAATGTGGTAAGCTGTCTTTGGGTACAGCTAACCCGCACATGGTGTACTTAAATCTATGTACTCTTTAATGCGCATACATATACATGGGTATGCAGAAGGCATTCCTATGTTATGTATAGCTTGACCACTTGAGCTACAAAGTGCATGCTCGGCATTCTCACGCTCCGCGATCGGCTTATGTATAAGCGTTAGATCATATTTCAAGAGCTGGAGTGCTTGTGTAATTGTCAAGTGGTCTTTCTATGTGATTTGTATTTATTATTTATTATGACAAAGTGTCACAATGTATTTATGAATTTACTTTACATATACGAAGAGTAGATACACTACACCTCCCTTTTTTAAAGAAATGACGTAATATATGTAGTCATTTTATTTTTATCATAATTATAAAAAAAGTTTTGTCTCGAAACATTTTGCATTTTGACAATTTTCTTTTTTTTTGGGGGTTTTTTTTTTATTTTAATTACTTAATGCTTTTATTTTTAATTTTCTTGGAAGAAGATACTTTTTTTTTTTGATATATTTTTTTTGTTTTCTCTTTTTTTTTTCGGTTGATCAGACCTCTTTTTTTGAAACGTTTCATTGATTATATATCTTTAACCTATCCTTATGTACCTTTTGTTCTTTTTATTTCTAATTACTATGTTATTATTCTCTTCTATTCTAATTACTTCAAATGGTCCTAGATACATTGGTTCCAGTTTATGACCTGTTTCGTTTTGTATTAAAACGTTATCTCCTACATTTAGTTTAAAATCGCTAACTTTCTTATCATAATTTTCTTTTTGTTTTATTTTATAGTGTTCTAATAATATGCGTGTCCTTTTGTACGCGTTTTCTAGTCTAAATTTAACTTCTCTAGCGTAATCATCTATGTTATATATAGGGTCTATATTCTCTATGGTACTAAGTTGTTTTGCTAAGTTACTAGTCTTACCAAATACAAGTTCGTATGGACAGTAATTATGCGTTACGGATGGTGTAGTGTTAAAACAATACACAAAATATTGTAACCATATGTCCCAATCAGTTTTATCTACTGATATATATGATCGTATGTATTCGTTGAAGGTTTTATGACTTCTTTCAACGGTACCTAATGTCTGGTGGTGGTGAGCTGTAGACGTTATTTTGTCTATTTTTAAATATTTGCATAAGTCGGCTATAATGCTATTCTTATATTCTGTTCCCATATCCGTAATGAACGTCTTCATAATGAAAGATTCAAATATAGCTTTTGCGACTGTATTTGCATTCTTATTGGGGATTGGTATGGCAACTAAATATTTTGTTAAGTCACAGATTAGCGTGACTGCATATTCATTACCATTTTCCGATTTAGGTAGTGGACCAATAGTGTCTACTATCACTCTGTCGAAAGCGTAAGTGGGTGTCTCTGTTAGTATAAGGGGTGTTTTTGTATGTGTCGTCGCTTTAGACGTCAGGCATTTTTGACATTTATTAATGTATTCTTTGATATGACGTGTCATATGTTTCCAATAATAATGTCTCCTAATTTTTGCTAGCGTTTTTGTTATGCCTGTATGACCTCCTTGTATTGGATCGTCATGGTATGTAAACAGTATCGTTTCTTGATCTTTTTGATCATATATTTGGGTCACCGGCTTGAGTAGCGCTACTCTTAATACTTTTAACAATTTATTGCCCATTCTTTTGAAAGAGTCTATTGAAATGTTTTCAAAGAGCTTTTCGCTCGGTGCCACTTTGAGTTGGCTGATCTCATGTATACCGGCTTGGGTTTCAAGCCTTTGGAAGAACTGACCTAAGTCTAGAATTCCATTAGTGTACAGATCGCTAACATCAATTCTTGCTATAACTTTATTTCCACGTTTAAATAAACATTTTGATTCAGTTATTCGCAGAGTCACTTCTTTCCGTATTTCGTCATTATTAATGACTTCATATACGTTGGGCTTAGAAGCGTTAACAAGAGTATTTTCTTGTTGATTTTTATTTATTTCTGCGCAGAAATTTTTCTGTTTACTTTGTTTTCTTGTAGTGACTTTTAGTACGTTTGCTGACATGTCTTTCAGCTCATTTATAGTAATACGTGACAGTGCATCTGCCACAAAATTCTCTTTTCCCTTTAGATACTCTACAGTGAAATCATATTCTTCTAGTTCTAACCTCATACGTGTCAATTTTGAACTTGGGTTAACCATCGAAAAAAGATATGAAGTGTTTTCCATAGATATATGGTTGAAAATATACTATTGCCCAGTGTATCGCTGCTAACTCCTGTTCTGTTGTGCTCTTATTACTTTCACCCTTTGTGAATGATCTAGATGCGTATGCAACTGGAAGTTGGAGTCCATTATGGTTTTGAGTTAAAACCGCTCCGCACGCTTGCTTACTTGCATCTGTTATTATGCAAAATTCTCTGCTAAAGTCCGGATATTGTAGCAAGGTTGGGTTCATTAATGCTTGCTTTAAATAATCGAATGCGTTCTGGCATTCTTCTGTCCATTCAAAAGTGACATTCTTTTTACATAATCTCGTTATGTGCCGTGAATAGTCGGCGAAATTTTTTATAAAACTTCGATAGTAATTGCAGAATGCAACAAATCTTCTAGCGCTATCTGCATCTGTGGGAATTGGATACTTTTGGATGACGTCATATTTCTTTTCATCAGGCAAGATTCCTTTGTCAGTGCATTTATGACCTAAAATGTTACTTCATGCATGAAGAACGAACATTTTTCTGGGTGTAATTTCAGGTTATGCTTCCTACATATGTCAAAAACGTTTTTCAAGTTTTTGACCATATGTTTTTCGGAGCAACCAATTACAACTAGATCGTCCATGTATAGGAAGGCTTGCGAAGGTTCTAGACCAGAGAATGCTATAGTCATCATTCTTTGGAATGAATTGGGCGCTATTTTTAAGCCGTATGGCAGTCGCGTGAAGCGATATGAGCCATTGCTCGTTGAAAATGACGTTATATTGTATTTCTAGAATCTTCATCAAGTTCTATTTGATGAAAGCCAGACATTAAGTCTAGACATGAGAAATATTTTGCTCTTCCTAGTTGATCGAGTATATCGTCTATCCTAGGGAGCGGGAATTTATCGGACAGTAGTTTTTTATTTATTTGACGATAGTCAATTACTAATCGCCATCTTTTTTTATTAGAGTCCGGTAGAGCTTTTTTCGGAACAAGTAGCAGCGGGCTGTTGTATTCGGATACAGATGGTTCTACTATTTTGTCTACAATTAATTTTTGTACTTGGGACTTTATTTCTTCTATGTGACTGTGAGGGTTTCTGTAGTTTTTTATATAAACTGGTTCGTTGTCTTTCAATCTCAATTTTTGCTTATAAAAGTTATTTGTAGTAATTGATTCGGTTTCAAGTCCGAATATAACACTATATTGTATGCATAATCCTCCCTCTTCTGATATATCTGTCTACCTAGACCATCTTTCATCTATCCAATCAGTTGCCTCTAAACTATCTGATAGAGATTATCTGCTAGTTTTTGGTGATTTCAACTTACCAGAAGTTACTTGGTCATCTCAATCAGATATATTGGTGCCCTCTGTATTTAACTCTTTCTTAAATGGCCTTTCGGAGCTATCTCTTTATCAAATAAATACTGTTCCTAATTGTAGCGGTAGAATGCTTGATTTAATTTTCTCTTCTGACATTCTACTAAACACTATCTCTAGAATGAATCCCTTAGTTCTTCCTGAAGATCCCTATCATCCTACATTGGACCTGGTTCTAACTCTGCCAACCTCTATGCAAACTGCAACTGTTTCCCCTATAATAAAATCACGTTGTTTTCGTAGGACCGATTTCCAAAAATTGAATTGTTTAATTTTGGAACATGATTGGTCATTTCTTTATTCAAGTTCTGATCTTAATACATGCATTTCATTTTTTTATTCATCTATGAACTCATTTTTTGATCAATGTGTTCCTGTTACTTTTCCCGTAAAGTTCAATAGGCCTCCTTGGTTTTCACGTGAGGTAGTAAGGCTGATAAATTTGAAATCACGATATTTGAAAAAGTTTAAATTAACTCGTAATCCTTCTGATTTTACACGTTATATTGCTGCAAGAGCAAACTTTATTGCTCTGAATGCAAATTGTTACAAAAAGTGTTTGCTTCGCTGGCGTTTGCAGTTTGTTCAGGACCCAAAGCAGTTTTATAACTTTGTTAACTTAAAACGTAAATCAAGTAGATTTCCTCTCTCCTCATATGAAAATAAGGAAGCAACTGCTGATCAACTTATTTAACTGAACCTTATAGTTCCCCTTTACATCCATACCCTTATAGTATAGAAAATTTTAACACTGTCTTCTGTCCTTCTATCGACAAAACCTCTCTACTAATTGATCTTAAATCGATAAAACCCGTTTTTTCTCCTGGCCCTGACGGAATTCCAGCATGCGTACTTAGATTTTGTGCTGATTCGATTTTGAATCCAATTCATAAGCTATTTGACTTGTCACTATCCAATAGTTATTTCCCACCTATTTGGAAAAACTCTTTTTCCATTCCTCTTCACAAAAGTGGTTCTAACCATGATGTGAAGAACTATAGATGTATTTCCAAGTTGTCCGCAATTCCTAAGATTTTTGAAAAAAATTTTACGGCCCAGTTAACTTTTATGTGTAAATCTATAATTTCACCCCATCAACATGGGTTTATAAAGGCAAGATCAACAGCTACTAATCTTTTAGAATTCTCATCTCACATAAATCTAGGATTTCGGAACAAAATGCAAACTGATGTGGTCTATACTGACTTCAGTAAAGGATTTGACTCCGTAAATCATAATCTCTTAATTCATAAGTTAAATTTGATTGGTTTTCCTCAAAAGCTCCTTTTGTGGATATCTGATTATTAAACTAACAGGTCTCAACGAGTTCTTTTTAAAGACCGGCTTTCTAAGCCGATCTTAGTTACTTCTAGTGTTCCTCAGGGCAGCCACCTTGGACCATTGCTATTTAACGTTTTTATAAACGATCTTCCTTCAATACTCTTTCACTCTAACATTCTTATGTATGCTGATGATGTGAAACTCTGTTTGACACACAGTGATCCTACAAATAACCTTCTTCAAACAGATCTTGATCTGTTTTTTGAATGGTGCAGCCATAATCTGCTGCATCTTAACTGTTTGAAGTGCAAGGTTATGTCATTTTACAGATGTAACTATCATGTCATCGATTACAATCTTAACCTAACCCCACTCTTAAGAATATCTGAAGTAGCTGATTTAGGTATCCTCTTTGATCATAAATTGAAATTTGATCGTCACATTACACAAATTGTCAATAAGGCATTTCGACTACTCGGGTTCATCAAAAGATGGGCCAAAGAATTCGAGGATCCTTACACGACTAAGTTGCTTTACACTTCTCTTGTTCGTCCAACTCTTGAATATGGGTCTTGCGTGTGGTCGCCGCAATACCATATTCACCAAGATAGAATTGAGTCTGTTCAAAAGCAGTTTCTACTCTTTGCCTTGCGCAGTTTTAATTGGGTTCCGGGTGTAGACTTACCACCATACTCTAGTAGACTCCTTCTAATTAACCTACCTTCCTTAACTAACCGTCGTATTATGTTAGGCGTTATGTTTATTGTAAAGCTAATAAAGTACAATATAGATTCCCCTACTCTGCTTACTCAACTTAATTTCTGTATTCCTTCTAGAGTTACTCGTAATTTTATGCCACTATCCTTGGCCTTTTGTAATACTAACTATAGCTTGCATGATCCCTTCCGAGTTCTCTGTGCTGACTACAACAGACTGTCTAAAGTTTTCAACTCCGAGTCCTCCCTTTACTCTGTTAAACTGTCTATCCTCAATCAATTAACACTACATGCTAACAACTAATATTAATCTACCGATCTGATTGGGTTTTACTGGGTTTTCCCCAATCCTTTGCAGCAAATGTTGGATCGAGAATTCTTGTTTTGTTATCCCCAGCTAAAATTTAAAAATATATACTCTTAATTAATTTTAATTCTAAACTTATTGCAAAATTTTAATTTCAAATTCTAAATTATTTTCTTTTTTTTTTAAAAATCTTCATTTTTAATTCGATGTAATCTAATTTTTAATTTTAATTTTAAGTCGACTGTTTTAGTTGACGTTAAATAAATAAATAAATAAATAAATAATTTTTCAAGTTTGTTTTTGAAAAGTGGTGGAAAATTTTTTTTTAGCTTTTGCAATACATTTTCCGTTCTTTCTATGTTATCGGACTTACGAGACTTCGGACTTCGTAATTACGTTGTAATTTTCTAATGATTGGTATTCTATTTTATCTAGGTTCACCATTTGGTTATTTGGTGTTGTATTTAACAATCGGACAATAGCCATGTTAGCTTTCGCTACCATATTTGCTATAAAGTTACCAGGTTGAATTTCTTGGTTGGGTATTAATATATCCATATCGGACGGACTTATTGAAATTCTGCGGACTACTTCGGATCTTGCTGGTAGAAAAGTTGTGTTGTTTCCAGCATTGTATGTAATTGGTACATAAATCGGATATTTTAAATTATGGGGTCTAATTATAAACCAGTCTTCGTTTGGCAATTGTACTTCTTAATAAAGTCAATGCCTAATATTAACAACGTGAAAATTGTGTGGTATTATGAATTTTCCTGTTTGAATTTCTGTATTGATCATTCCGATGGAGTGTTCGACTCCTTGGCCTATGCCTTGAATATTTATCTGTTGATTATTATCAACGTTCGTGGATTCTATGACATTTTCTTTTAAAAGTGAAATGTCTGCTCCAGTGTCTATTAGGAATGTCAATTTTTTATTTGTTTTGGCATTTGAAAAATTTGCATATATATTGAGATTGAGATTGATTGAACAAACTAGTTAATATTAAAACAGCGATCTGATTGGGTTTTACTGGGTTTTCCCCAATCCTTTGCAGCAAATGTTGGATCGAGAATTCTTGTTTTATTATCCCCAGCCTAGAAGGGAATTAGAGGATCGAACATATACATCTTCTCGGACAGCCAAGCGGCCATACTAGCCCTCTCCACAAAAAGAGTAGGCTCGCGTATGGTGGCTGACTGCTGGAACTGTCTCCAGAGGCTGTCGAATAAGAATAATGTTACCCTAATTTGGGTACATTCTGGCTTCCATGGCAACGAGCTGGCGGACGAACTAGCGAGGGCTGGGTCCTCAGCCCCCCTGCTTGGCCCCGAACCCTTCTGTGGCATGGGGTGGTCAGCTATCTCCTCCCTGGTGAAAACCTGGGCTGGAAGATTGACCGAACGCTACTGGTTCTTCCAACCAGGGATACGGCAGGCTAAAGAGCTCACCAATCTCACAGTTGATCGAAGGACCAAGCTACTCTCTAGGAGAGACCTCCTTGTTGGCTACCTTAGTGGCTACCACTTGGTGAACTATCACCTTACTAAAATGCGCTTGTCCTCGGATGCGGAGTGCAGGCTCTGCAAAGAGGACGAGGAGTCTACTAAACACATTCTATGTGACTGTCCGGGCTTGGTATGGACAAGGAGGAAACATCTGCACGTGGAATTCGCAAGTCCCGAGCATATTGTCCGTTCCTCGACGAAAGATATGTTATGCTTTATTAGGGAAGCAGAACAGCTTTTGTCATTATAGGGAGAGCATTCTATGTACAAAAGATCTTCATGGTCGCAGTGCCTCGCGCCCTCTCCGCTGGGAGACTCCCTCCCTAATAATAATAATCCTCAGCCTAATTTTAAAAATATATATTTTAATTAATTTTAAATTTTTGATTTATTGCAAAATTTAATTTTAAAATCTAAATCTCAAAATTTTATTATTTTCTTCTTTGTACTTTTAATTATTTATAATTTTAAGTTCAAAAATATAATTTAACTTTGATTTCTAGTCGACTGTCTTAGTTGAAAAAAAATTTAATTCGTTACAGTACTCAGACACACAGCAATAAAACTTTGTAATTGCTATCGCCCGGTGGTAACAGAAATTGTTTACCATGCAAGCTTGACGACTAAGCAAGAGAAGAGTCATATTTATATTATTTATTTATTTTATTCTTATAAACTGAAACGAAAGTAGCAGCCGAGGGAGCTGTGATGTACATACAAATCCGCTACTTCTAATGTTAAATTAAATTTCAATAAAAAATAGTTTCTCCCCATTTTGATTACATATTTTTTTTTGTTTCTTTGAAATTTTGATTTTATTGAGGTTGATTTATTTATTATGCAATATTTAAGGCAAACAAATTATAATAATTATTTCAACAAGCAGGGGTTCAGCAAGCGAACCCCGAATACAGACTACTGTGCTATGATGGTTGTGTTGTTAAATTAAACACTTCGTTTCATTTTCACTCGGAGCAATGCTCCGCTTTATTCTCGTTCTCCACCTCGAATGAATCTTGTACCTAATTCTGAAGTATACTTGGCCTTGGCTGCTTGGTGAAGCCAGCAGAGAAGGCTGCATTATGTATTCTTATGTTGTATATACTACTGTGGGCAAAAAGTAAGGTAAATTTCCAATTTAAACTTCGCGGGCCTAACATTTCGGGCTAGTTCTTTTTTCTTGAGTTGGTAGGAATGCTAATGACATCTGTCAATGTCATCATCAGTAATATATTTACGCTTGTATTTACCAAACGACCACGAGTGCATGTTTCGATTTTTACAATGTCTGATTTAATTGAGCAAAGAAGTGCCATCAAATTTTGTTTGCGGAATGAAACTTCGGCTGCGGAAACGTTGAGGATGTTGCGGAAGGCCTTTGGTGATTCTATAAAAATGTTTATAAGTGGTACAAAGACTTCAAAGAGGGTCGAGAACGTGTTGATGACTTGAAGCGCTCCGGACGACCATCGACGTCAACATGATGACAGTTTTCTTCGATTTTCGTGGTGTGGTGCAGTATGAATTCCTTCCACCCGGCCAAACTGTTAATAAGGAATATTATTTGAGCGTTATGCGTCGTTTGCGTGAAGCAATTCGTCTAAGAAGACCAGAATTATGGGCCAACAACTCTTGGTTTTTGCATCACGATAATGCACCATCTCACACTGCACTCGTTCTTCGTGACCATTTCGCCAAAAATTCGACGCATATCATTCCGCAACCACCGTATTCACCTGATTTGGCTCCGTGTGACTTCTGGCTATTCCCAAAACTCAAGAGACCACTCCGGGGAACGCGTTTCGAGTCGATTGAGGAGATAAGAGCTGAATCGAAGAAGGCGCTGATGGCTATACCGGAAAGGGACTATTTGGCATGTTTCGAGGATTGGAAAAAACGTTGGCATAAGTGTATTTTATCGGGAGGGGATTACTTCGAAGGGGATGAAATTGATGTAGAAGAATAAATAAAGATTTTTCATTTTACAAACAAATTCACCTTACTTTTTGCCCACAGTAGTATATTGCTCTTCTGCTAAGCAACAGCAAATGAGAATATTGAGAGAGTATGCTATGTGCGCATTGTTTATGTAATAGCGTTTGGTTAGCATAAGAATACTGACCATGCACTTATGCAGTGTGGCTCATAAGTGGGTGATCATATTACACTTCCACTTGAACATTACTGTTTAAGTTAGCACTGCCAATGTGTTTGTACTTATATCAGATTGATTTAAGTCATTGAACTTGAGTACAATAAACACTCGCTATGTACGCATACCATCTCTCTCCTTTTGAAAAATAACGTAACTTAGTGTAGTTATTTTATTTTAAATATTTTTTTTTATTACATTGTCTCTTTCTCCTATCTTTTCTACCGTATAGGGTCCCGTATATTTAAAATCTAGTTTATGTCCTACTTCATTTCCTAATAAAACTTTATCTCCTACTGATATTTCTATGTTTTGTGTATTTGAATAATTTCCCTTAATCTTTCTCTTATGCTCTTTAAGCATAGTTCTAGCTCTCTTATATGCTAGCTCTAATCTGAATTTGTTTTCTTTAGCATGCTATGCTATTTTTACTATTAAAATGTTTTGGTAATTTATTTGTTCTACTAAACACTAACTCATATGGACAATAATTATGTACCATAGAGGGTGTTGTATTGATACAATAGACAAAATATTGAAGCCATACATCCCAATCAGTCTTATCAACTGATATATAAGATCGTATGTATTCATTTAAGGTTCTATGGCTTCTCTCTACTACACCTAGAGTCTGATAGTGGTGAGCGGTATGTTACATTTTTATACCCTTGGACCATTGAAAATGGTCAAAAAAGGGTATACTAACTTTGTGCAAATGTATGTAACAGGCAGAAGGAGGCGTCGGAGACCCCTTAAAGTATATATATTCTTGCTCAGGATCAATAGCCGAGTCGATTGAGCCATGTCCGTCTGTCTGTCCGTCTGTCCGTCTGTCTGTCTGTCTGGATGAACGCGCCGATCTCAGCTATTACAAAAGCTAGGGACACCAAATTTAGCATGAAGATTCCTGTATACCATACGCAGATCAAGTTTATTTTCAATTTGGAATAACACGCCTACCGCCCCCGCAAACAGCCAATTTTGGTTTACATTGCTATTTACATTCGAAGAACTCATTTCTTAACGTTCTGCTTTAGCATATATATAGATAAATAATATATGAACTTATCCTCCAAATTGCAATCCGATCAGACAATAAACACTGAAGTTATTAGATAAACCATTTCGACACTTCGACCAGCAAAGAGCTTGTTGATGACGTCAGAACTAAATTCCTTATGCATGAAAGAAAAGGACAACGATGCGGGCGCGAAGCGCGAGCTGTTTCTCGACTCTTCTTTTCCATGCACATGTCAATTACCGAAAATACATGTGCATAAATATATGCTAAAACTCAACCAATAGGTGGCGTATATATGAATATGAAGAAAGCAAAGAAGTTGTCGATGACGTCAGAACTAAATTACTTGTGCATGAAAGAAAAGGATAAACGATGCGAGCGCGAAGCGCGAGCTGTTTCTCGACTCTTCTTTTCATGCACATGTCAATTACCCAAAATACATGTGCATAAATGCAAACACTTATACATACTTAATTTGTGTTCACACATACATATGTAAAATTATATACAACCAATAGCGTGGTTGATCGGTATGCATGAATGCAGGTATTTACAAGCTTTTTAATATAGACATATTATTATTATTATTTAATAATTTATTTATATATTGACTTTTTATTAAATAAATATTAATTTAGATTTCACGATATATTATGAGCTATCATATCGATAGCTTTTAATATATATTAAACATATCGATATATATTTCATATGTTTTGCATATAAATTATATTAATATGTGTAAATTATATTATATCCCCACGTCTATTGAAACTATGTTTGAAAAAAATGTACTAACATTTCTTCTACTTTGTTTTTTTAATATATGTATATTTTGTATGTATATTAGATTCTATAGATCATTATTATAAATTTAAGGTTTCGCGCACTTTTTAATTGCGGCGATAAATTATTGGCAACGTATCAAAATTGTTGCAAGGTGGCAGCGCGCTTCAGTGTTATGTTAATTTGTAGTTTGCGATTGGCGTGTTCGGTGTCGTCGTCGATTGTCGATTATCATTTATATTTTCGATATTAAATATAAAATAATATATAATTAATTCGCGTGTTCGTGATACATTTAACATTTAATGCAAATTAATATAAGTCGAGTATATAATAAGTAAATCCTCGTGTGTGATTGTTATGCGTTAACGGAACATTTTTTATGCGTGTGAATGATTGCGCCCTGCCCGGAACGTGGCGCGCAATTTTAGAAAAGTGCGGTACACAGCGTAACGTATTTTTGTGCATGCATACATATATGTGTATAGACTCTTCTGAAGTGTGTGTGATTGTACGTGAACATCGGTATCGGTTCGTTTCCGCGATTCAAATTGGAATTTTCGCTGGAATTTCTTGCAGGTTTAATTTATTATTTCTTTGATATATATTTATTCTTTTTTCCACATTTTGCTTATTTTTATTTTCCTTATTAAATTTTATTATTATTTGTTCTTTCATTAGATATTTATTTTAATTTATAATATAATTATTTTAAATAATATACATATATTTATTTAAATATATGAATATAATTATAATATATATATATCTATTTAAATATATGAATATATTTATATATATAAATAAATATACTAACTTTATTTTATATATATAACTATATATTAATTTTTGATAAATATATATTCAAATTAAATTAATTTATAAGAATTTTATTTTGAACATACCTATATATTATTTTAAAACTTATATATTAGAAGATGCCTAGACTTAAGAGAAAGTCAGCTTGCAATAGGAGTCAAACACAGCGAAAAAGAAATCGTTTGAATAGGTCAGATATAGACTTTTCTGAGCAGGAACGCGTAAATAATCTAGAGGCACATAGAGAACGTAGGCAAAATTTCGAATTTAGGGAAGCTGAAAGGGTTAGAGATAGTCAACAGCATCGAGTCCGCAGAAGTAATAGTACATTTAGGGCCGTTGAGCAATCACCGGACACATTTCGTCACACTACTCTTCGGGCTTCTTCGCCAATCAGATTACAAGAACAACTTGCTGACACTTCGCGTCGTTCGAGGCGCAGGCGAGATACTGACCTTCGATCTCAGGAAAGAGAGCAGGATGCAGTTCGTCGCCGTGTACGTCGCAGTGATTCTGCAATTAAAACAGACGAACAACTTGCCAACACTTCGCGTCGTTCGAGTCGCAGGCAAGATGCTGAGTTTCGATCTCAGGAAAGAGAGCAGGATGCAGTTCGTCGCCGTGTACGTCGCAGTGATTCTGCAATTAAAACAGACGAACAACTTGCCAACACTTCGCGTCGTTCGAGTCGCAGGCAAGATGCTGAGTTTCGATCTCAGGAAAGAGAGCAGAATGCAGTTCGTCGCCGTGTACGTCGCAGTGATTCTGCAATTAAAACAGACGAACAACTTGCCAACACTTCGCGTCGTTCGAGTCGCAGGCAAGATGCTGAGTTTCGATCTCAGGAAAGAGAGCAGTATGCAGTTCGTCGCAGTGTTCGACGAACTGATCATTCAACTAGAAATGCCGAACAACTTGCCAATACTTTGCGTCGATCGAGGCGCAGGCAATGTCCACAATTCAGGTCCAACGAAAGCGGATGAGATGCTGTTAGAAGGGCGATTCAGCGACAAAATCAGGAGACGCGAATTTTAGAAAGGGCAATAGATAGAAGTCAAAGGTCTCAGGTTAGAAACAATCCTATTCGTAGGATTGTTGAGCAGGCACGCAATACTAGTGCACGCCGCAGTGCTCGAATTCGAGCTCAACGTGAGGCCTTTGAAGCCCATAGGAATATATCGCAAAGAGTGAGTCTATATAGGAGTATTTGCACCAATAGGATAGCAGAGAATAAGAGAAACGCGTCTCGCAATAGAGTGGACCGTGCGAATACCCTTCCAGATGATAGGATATCGCAGGTTAAAACTAGTTTAGATTGCCTAATAGCCAATTTTAATAAGACAGTCAAGCAGGGACCCGATCAGGTTTGCATATGTTGCAAAGGTTTGTGGTTTCCACATCAAGTGGACAAAATTTCGCGTGAGGTCATAGAGGAAAAGTGAAGTGAGGCAGATAGTGTTGATATTTTGTATCTTTCCTCTAGGTTTCCATCCCATAATAATAGGTTTAGCTTTTGCAAAACCTGCAGCCGCAGTATTAAGTCAGGGAAAAAACCAAAGGCTTCTATTACAAATGGCCTAAATTTTCCGGAGCTTCCGGAATGCCTGAAAGGCTTGACGCCTCTAGAAGAAAGGCTGATTTCTCCCCGTCTTCCTTTTATGATCATAAAGTCTCTTGGATATGGACGTCAAAGTGCCATTAAAGGAGCAGTGATCCATGTGCCAATTCCAGTTGCAAATGTTGTAACTTCCCTTCCCAGGGCATTTAATGAAGCCGAAGTAGTTCAGATTCATCTTAAGCGTAGGATGGAGTATAACCATGATTTCATGGCTGAAACCATAAGGCCCTCAAAGATAGTTGATGCAATTCGGTATTTAGTGAACACAGAACTTTATAAGAAGCACCAGGTTACTATCAATGAGCAGTGGTTGTCTTCTTACTCAGCTGAGACTGTACCATTTGTTGCGTCAGCAGACGACAGGGACATTGTGTGTCAAATTTTAGAAAAGGCAGCACAACCTAATGAGCATAGAGTAGTAGAAGAAGAGGTAGAGTTGAATCCAGGAGGTCAAGAAACCTTCATGGAAAATGTCCCTGTTGAAAACATAGATATTCCTCGAATTGCTATAGCACCAGGAGAGGGTCAGCGACCTCTTGACATGATAACCGATTGTGATTCAGAGGAGCTGGCTTTTCCCACAATATTTGCAGGCATTAAAAGGAAATGTCAGGAAAGTTTTACAACTAAAGTTAGATCAGAGCTTAGGAATTTTGATAGAAGAGGTTGTAGAACTGATAAATTATTTCATAACTTCAAAAAGTTAGAAATGATTAGCATTAGGAATAGCACATCAATTTGCTTACGTAAGCACTCTGCCACTCAAGGCATTTCGGCTGCTGATGTGCGTAATGATGAAACTTTAAATAGGTTAATACTTCATGATGATGGCTATAGGCTTTTAAAAGGTATTCGCACGTCTCCTGCTCATTGGGAGGACGAGAAAAAGAAAGTGATGGCTATGATTAGGCAGGTAGGGCTTCCAACTTTTCTTATAACATTTTCCGCAGCGGAAACTAGGTGGCCGGAGCTTTTAGTCTTGCTATGTAAAAATGTAGACAAGCTAGAAGTATCCGAAGAAGAAGCGTTAAATTTGGGGTTTAATGAGAAAGCTCGTCTCATTAGAGCAGACCCAGTGACCTGTGCCAGATATTTCGATTTTCGATATAGACAGGTTTTAAAACTGATGAAAAAGGAAGGCGGTGTCTTTGGTTGTCACCAGGTCATCAAGTTTTATTGGCGAGTGGAGTTTCAGCAAAGAGGCTCTCCACATATACATGGCATGTTCTGGCTGAAAGACGCCCCAAATTTCGACCTAAAGAATGAGTCCACATTTATGCCTGTGAAGTCCTTTATTGATCAGTTTATTACTGCTGATTCTAGTTGCCCGGACGTTGCTCCATATTTGGAGTATCAACTCCATAGTCACGGGCACTCTTGCAGGCGAGAAATTAGGTCAAAACAAATTTGTAGATTTGGTATCCCATACCCTCCCATACCTCAAACAGAAATTCTTCTCCCTTTAGAAGAAAATGCTCCAAATTTGGCCGAGCATCGTAGGAATTTCGAAAAAATTCAAAGTCTGCTCGACTTCCCATTTGATCGTGAAAGCGTAGAAAATTTTAACGATTTTAACAACTTTTTGTCCCACGATCAACTTAACCTTAGTTATGAGGGCTACATTAATGCTGTAAGATCAAGTATAAAGAAACCAAAAGTTTTTTTGAAGCGATCTTTTGCAGCAATAAAGCTTAACGCTTATAACAAGCACCTCCTTTTGTTGCAGCGAGCAAATAAGGATATTCAGTTTATTTTACACCCCTATGCTTGCTGCAGTTACGTCGTTAATTATATTAACAAGTCTCAGAGAGGTATCTCAATGTTGATGCGTGAGGCAATCAATTTTTATAGCTACTGCAAATCAGAACGAGGAGCTCGCCAAGAAAATGCAGATGACTTTGACGATGATGTGCCTAGGGCTTCTGAATCAATAGTTTACGCTCTTCGCGATAATAGTGGCTTCATCAGAAAGAGGACCACTGCGGGCATATTTAGGTATAGGAGATTTAATGTCAATACAGAAACAAGTGACTATTTCAGAGAGCTAAAAATGCTTTACGCCCCATGGCGAGATGAGCATTTGGATTTAGTCACACATGACTGTGAATTGTTCTGTAGGGAAAATTCGGAGTTAGTAGAGAACAATCGAAGAAAATATAATTTACTAGATGATAGGGAACTAGAAGATGCTCTGAGCCACTTAACAGAGGAAGCAGAAAATGAGAATAATCAAGTAGGAGAACAGGAAGTGGTAGATGATGGCTTCACAGTTTTAGGATTGCCTGAAATAGATTCACATCTAAATGTTTTAAATGTGGATGGAAATATTGATATGAATGATGAAGATAGTAATGTCCGTTTTATCAAGCTTCCAGCCTTAGTTTCTCAGGAAAGCTTAGCTAATATAGTTAGATCTCTTAATTTAAAGCAGAAGCTATATTTTACACATGCTTTGCATAATGCCAAAATCAATACAGTCTTTTATGAATTTGTTGGAGGCGGCGCCGGAGTCGGAAAGAGTCGACTTATATCAGCAATTTTTCAGTCATTATCCGTAATGTATAACAGTATACCAGGAGCTGATCCGACATCTGATAAAATCCTCTTATGTGCACCAACAGGAAAAGCAGCATTCGGAATTAGTGGTTCGACACTGAATTCCATGTTTTCACTTCCTGTTAATCAATCTCGCTCAGCACCTCTAAGGGCCTTAAGCCATGATTTAGTTAATAGCCTTCATTCAAGGTTAATCGATCTTAAGTTAATTATTATTGATGAAATATCAATGGTTATCTCTCTAATGTTTTCTTATTTAGATTCTCGTTTGAAGCAAATTTTCAAAAATACTTCTCCTTTTGGTGGTGTTTCTATCATCGTATTCGGTGATCTTAGACAGTTACAGCCCGTAGGAGGTAGTTGGATTTTCGATCCAAATACCACTGACCCTTACCATGAAATATTTGGTACGTATCTCTGGGACCTTTTTTTGTATTTTGAGCTCACAGAGATAATGCGTCAACGTGACGATCAGCTTTTCGCTTCTGCCTTAAATAATATGGCATCGGGTTGTATGATAGCCGATGATATTGCCCTTTTCCAATCTAGAATATGCGAACCATCGGCAGTGCCCGATGATGCAATTCATCTGTTTAGTAATAATAATGAGGTTGATTTATTTAATGTAACGAAACTTAACTCAATTGCTACTGAGCAATTTTTCTCTACTGCTGAAGATTTTATTAAGGCGGGCCATTTGGAACCAGCTAGGAAACAAAGAATATTAGAAGAAGTGAAGGGTTTTAAAACTTCCGCTACACAGGGACTCTGTACGTCTCTTCTCCTAAAAAATACTGCCAAGTACATGATGACGGTCAATGTAGACACAGGGGATGGATTAGTAAACGGGGCATCAGGTGTGTTGATGCAAATAGATTTCAATACATCCAACACTCCCAACATTTTATGGATGAAATTTACAGAGGAAACTGTAGGAGAATCTGCGCGTTCGAAGTGTACACATCGTACAGATCCTTCATGGACTCCTATTCAGAAAATTGTCAATATTCAAATAACGCACAAATTAACATTGACCGTAGGCAGTTTCCAATTGTGCCTGCTGAAGGCATCACAATTCATAAGAGTCAGGGAGCTACGTATGGCAAAGTGGTAGTCCACGCTAATTCCAGAATGCAGCGTGCTGCATTATACGTAGCTTGCAGTAGAGCAACTACTGCTTTAGGATTATTCATTATTGGGAATTTTGTTCCTCCTAAGTCTCCCCAAAATAATGATAAAGTGAAAGCCCAATTGAAGAAATTGCGGACTGAAAAACTACTGTGTACTCATTACGATTATTTAATTAACAGTTCTGCCCTTAACATTTTCTTCCATAATACTCAGAGCTTGAATTCCCATCTTGAAGATATTCGATCGGACAAGCTGATGCTTCAGTCATCAATATTATGTTTTATGGAAACTTCCATAAGCAATGAAACTGTAGAAATACCTGGGTTCACTATTGTGGTTCAACTTGAATCAATTAGGCCTTTAACAGGCATCATAATTTATGTAAAGAACGAGCTAGTAGATAGAGTTTCCCATACCTTTAACAGTAGAAAAACTTTTGGCTCAGTAGTTTTTGAGTTCGGCATATTTAGGTTTGATGCCATAAGTTTTCTTATATTATATAAAAGTCCAGACTTTCCTCTGTCCACATTTAAAATAGAATTTGAGGAGATAATTCATCAATTTTCTCGTTTAGGTGATTTAGGGGATAGCTTGCTAGTTTTAGGAGATTTTAATTTGTGCCTCAAAACCTTTAACAGGTGTAAGAGTATTTATAATTTTTTGATTAGCAAAGGATTAAGGAGTTTGTTAGATTTGAAAACGTCCACTACCAATATGGATACACATATTGATTGGGCGTTTTCAAATATACTAGATAATGAAAAGATTAGTGCTAGGACTTTTGAGGTTTTGCATAGCCATCACAATGGGATATCTGTTAGTATTCAGGCATGAGTTTGTAATGTTTGGAATAGGTTAGAAATTAAGAAATCTAAATGACAGGATATATGTAAATATGTATGTAGGCATATTTTAATAATTTAAATTTAATTATCTAATAGTTAAGTATAATCATTGAATGGAAAATTGGTTTGATAATTATTATTATTTTTTTATTTTTATACCCTTGGACCTTGTTATCGATATTAACCAATTTAAAATTTATAAAGAAATACCGATATCTACTGCTCACACCGCTTTAGGGAATTGCGGCGATAAATTATTGGCAAAATATCGAAATTGAAGCAAGGTGGCAGCGCACTCCAGTATTATTATTAATTTATAGCTTGCAATTAGTATTATACAATTAAATACTTTTTATGGCAACATACGTCCAAGGGTATCCTGCTGTCGTGTGCAACTCGACTGTTGCTCTTGTTAATTCTAAAATTTTCGCATAAATCAGCTATTATTGAATTCTTATATTCTGTACCCATCGGACCGTAAGCCAAAATATAAAAATCGAAAACGACTGTATTTTCACTTTTGTTTTGGAATGGTATAGCTACTAAATATTTATTTAAGTCATAAATGAGGGTGACTGCATATTCATTGCCGCTATCCGACTTTGATAGAGGATCTATAGTGTCCACTATCACTCTGTCGAAAGCATCTTCAGGGCTATCAGTTATAATCAATGGGGTCTTTGTATGCTTAGTTATTTTAGCTATTTGGCATTTTAGACATTTTTTGATGTAGTCTGTAATTTGTTTAGACATACATACCTTTCCAAAAGTAATGTCGTTTGACCTCGGCCAAGGTTTTTGAAATGACTGTATGACCTCCTTGTAATGGATCGTCATGAAGTGTAGACAAAATTGCTTCTTTTTATACCCTTGGACCATTAAAAATGGACAAAACACGGTATACTAACATTGTGGAAATGTATGTAACGGGCAGAAGGAGGCGTCGGCCATATCCGTCTGTCTGTCTGTCTGGATGAACGCGCCGATCTCAGCTATTACAAATGCTAGGGACACCAAATTTAGCATGAAGATTTCTGTATACCATACGCAGATCAAGTTTATTTTCAATTTGGAATAACACGCCTACCACCCCCGCAAACCGCTAATTTTGATTTACATGGCGATTTACTCATTTCTTAACGTTCTGCTTTAGTATATATATAGATAAATACTATATGAACTTATCCTCCAAATTGGAGTCCGATCGGACAATAAACACTGAAGTTATTAGATAAACCATTTCGAAACTTCGACCAGCAAAGATGTTGTCGATGACGTCAGAACTAAATTATTTGCTTAGGAAAGAAAAGGACAAACGATGCGAGCGCGAAGCGCGAGCTTTTTTTCGACTCTTCTTTTCCATGCACATGTCAATTACCGAAAATACATGTGCATAAATATATACTAATACTCAACCAATAGGTGGAGTGGTAAATTAAAATGAATTGTAGTATGCACACATATCGGTTAACCACTGTACCTATATGTATTCATAATATACAAGCACATTGTAGGACTCTGTTGCAATGTGTACATAAACAGTCCAGCCCAAGTGTATGCGTAATACGAGCACCCACTTAAGGGCTAACATACATAATTGCATGGTCAGCAGTTCTCACGCTGGCCAAGCGCTGATCGCTTATATGTGTGCCTATAGCACTCCTCCTCCAGCACCGTCGCTCGGCGACAGTACATATATATACATATATATAAGATACGCATATAAGCGTCGCTGAGCTGCAGGCTTCGCCGGCAGCGCTGCTCCTCGACTTAGGCTAAGAAACCTTTGTATGTAGATCATAAGATTATTCACGAATTGACTTCGAATGGAGCGGGACCTTCCCTGCTCCTCAAATTGGATCAAATAAAGAACAGCTCAAACACAAATAATCTTTCTCATTGTCATCAACGCGGGGCGTAACTACATGGCGACCGTGACAGGACACGTATAAGAAGTGACATGCGAAAGACATTAAACGCAACGGCGGCAGCACAATAACCAAGACGGCGGCAAGGCAGAGAAACAACGATCTGAGTGAGTAGAGTGTGAGTGTGATGGGTAAAAACAGGGGCGGAGTTCGAAATAAAGCAAAAAGGAGAATAGCGCACCTAAAGTGGCTATTATATACGAATACTCCACCGGCCGAATGGTCGAAAGCTCAAAAACTACAAGCTGAGCTAGACCACTATGTCAAATATCTTAAGGAAACATACCCCACCACACCCGCTCAATCAGTAAAACAAATAAAATCCTTAGCAAATAATAAAAAAATTTAACCTCCCCAGCCAAAAAGCCTGCCGGAATTTAAGAAAATCTGCCCGAACGACTGCGAGGGACCATTGTTCACACCACATTGTGAACATACGTGCAGGCATTGCAGGCCCGGCACATAACCCCAATAAGAAGACATCATCATCAACGTGGTGAGCAGCCCGCTCACTACGTCATCGAGGGAGTGTCAGCGTGCCAACACCGGCGACGCCCAGCTGACACAGGATAACGTGGTGTGCAGCCCGCCCACTACGTCAACGCGGGAATAGTATTCACACTGTGGTGCGCTATCCGCACACAACAACAACGGTGGATCAATGATTTCCAACAACAACAACAACTGACAAGAGAGAACCGACAGCGCTTCAAAGAGCGCAATTTTTTTTTTAATAGGACTGTGTGCAAAATTTTTTTTGATTGCACTGCGATGCATATTTTTTTTAATAATTATAAAAACCAATTGTAACATTGAGCAGAACCTTTTCTGCCCGATGAGAAGTTCGGCCTGTAAAGCCAAACGAAAATTTAGGTAGGAAACCTGTAAATTCATACGGATGAATTAATTTTAAATTTCTCACCGCCGCAAGGCGTCTTAACAACAAAAAAAAAAAACAAAATAGATATCTTAAAATTTAAAACAAGTCGGCGACTACAATGCCAAGCATACGCACTGGGAATCACGCCTTTTGACTCCAAAGGGCAAGCAACTATACAACGCGCTCATTAAGCTCGATTATGTGAGTCCGGGTAGGCCTACATACTGACCAGCAGATCCAAACAAGCTCCCGGATCTGTACTCACATGTATCCAACTCAAACAGTAAATACCGATGAGGATGTTGATCGCTTGACCGAATCGATAGAGGTAACACTTGTTGCTGCAGCCAAGGCCTCTACCCCTCCAGACACTCACCCATTGATAAATCACACAAAGACGAATCGGGAAATCGAACAACTAGTACTAGAAAAACGAAGACTAAGAAGAGAGTGGCAGAATCACAGATCTCCAAAGGCTAAAGAACATCTAAAAATAGCAACACGCAGACTTACCAGGGCACTCCAGCTTCTTTACATACAACAACTATCGCCCACCAGCAAAAAGAATCCTTTGTGGAAAGCACACAAAAATATTCAGGCACCGGCTGAAACAGTCGTCCCACTGCGAGGCCCTTCTGGAAGCTGGATACGCAGCGACGAAGAAAGAGCTAATGCGTTTGCCGATCACCTTCAGAAAGTATTCCAGCCAAATCCTGCTAGTAACTCATTTGTCCTACCAGCAGTTACTAAAATCTTGCCACCAATAAATCCAATGACATTTAGCGAAAGTGGGATTGCTTCTATCATAAAAGATCTAAAGCACAAAAAATCACCTGGACATGACTTGGTCACACCAAAAATGATCTTAAAACTTCCACCGTGTGCGGTTCTGACTTTATGCCATCTCTTCAACGCTATCACGAAACTTGGATACTATCCCCAAAGGTGGAAAAAGGCGGTCATAGTGATGATTCCCAAAGTAGGCAAAGACAAAACGCAACCATCATCCTACTGACCAATCAGTCTCCTAACATGTCTCTCGAAACTGTTCGAAAAAGCATTTTTAAAACAACTGACTCCATACTTTAAAAGGCAAAATACAATACCATCGCATCAATTTGGCTTTCGCGAAAATCATGGTACGATCGAACAGGTCAATCGCATCACAAACAAAATTCATACTGCTTTTGAGCACCGAGAATACTGCTCAGCTATATTTTTAGATGTTGCACAAGCATTTGACCGAGTCTGGCTGGAAGGACTAATGTACAAGATAAGAAAACTGCTTCCCCAGAACACACACAAAGTGTTTAAATCTTATCTCTTCAAAAGAGTATTCTCAATCAGGTGTAACAGTTCGACCTCACACGACCGCGTTATCAATGCAGGAGTCCCCCAAGGTAGCGTTCTGGGCCCCGTTCTTTACATCCTATACACAGCAGACATGCCCACGAACTATCAGCTCACAACCTCTACGTTTGCTGATGATACCGCAATACTTAGCCTATCTAGATGCCCAGAAAAGGCAACGGCACAACTTGCTTGTCATCTAAAAATTGTGGAAAGATGGTTTGCGGACTGGCGCATTAAGATAAACGAGAGTAAAAGCAGACATGTAACCTTCACACTGAACAGACAAACCTGCCCCCCTTGTACACTGAACAATACATGCATCCCACAAGCAGACGTAGTAACATATCTCGGCGTGCACCTAGATAGACGCCTCACCTGGCGGCGACATATAGAATCTAAAAGGACTCATATGAAGCTTAAAGCAGCTAATCTTCACTGGCTTATTAATTTCAACTCTCCCCTTAGTCTAGAGTACAAAGTACTCCTCTACAATACCGTCCTGAAACCCATCTGGACATACGGCTGTGAACTCTGGGGAAAAGTTTAAAAAGCCAACGTTGAAATTATACAGCGAGCTCAGTCAACGATTCTGCGAACTATCACTGGGGTACCATGGTATCTACGCAGCGAAAACATACATAGAGACCTCCACATAAATCTTGTCAGCGAGGAAATCCAGATGAGGAATAGAAAGCATCAAGCAAAGCTCGCCGCACACGAAAATCCCCTCGCGAAGTCGCTTACGCGAGTCTGCAGTCAGAGCCGACTGAAGCGCAACGATTCTCCAGCCCAGCAAAGAAATACTAGGGCCGTCTCTAACTAATACAAATATTTCATATTGTAATTAATTTAAGTTATATAATAAGATTTGAATAATTATTGTTAGTCTCATTATAAGAGAAGATCCAACAAATAATGAAAAAAGCTGGAAAAAAAAAAAAAAAACTTATAGGAAAATATAACGAGGCCCGTGTCATAATACTTGACCACAATACGAAATTATCAACAGACACAATTATTAACAGACACAAGGAAAAGATATAATATCTCGATTAAAAGAGAACATATTATATGTGTCACAAAGGCACAAGTTACAAGTACTTGTTCCGAATACACTAAATTTCCCAGCTGAACTATTATTAGACGTAATTGCTGAGGAAAGAAATAGTAAGCCAACAGAAAGTAAAATAGTAAACAAGATGGCACAATCAGTAGTAGATTTCCTAAAGACAGCCTCATCTCTATTATTTGAGTACGACGGCAAAGCCGAAAACCTAAAGGGTTTCAAAGACGCTCTGAACTTGTTATATTCGATAAAAGGAGAACATGAGACTTTAGCAGTCAATGTGATTAAGACCAAACTAAAAGGTCATGCTAGGAATCTCATTAGCACAGAAAACACAATACAGGAAATTAAAGATAAACTCTCGCGAACAGTAAAGGGAGAATCTGTTGAGGTACTCTCTGCAAAATTTCTAAATTTGCAGCAAAAGAACAAAACAGCCAACCTAACAACGCAAGAGGTTGAGCAATTAACAAAAGCTCTAGAAGGTGCTTATATTAGTGATGGTTTGAAACCAGAACTTGCAAACAAATACAGCACGAACCAAGCCGTCAAAGCAATGACGAGGAATTGCTCGATTGATAAGGTAAAAGTTATCATGTAAGCAGGCACGCTCAACAGCATGAACGATGCCATATCTAAATTTATAGGCAGAAGCAACTGGACATCCAACGCTGTTCTTTTCTACCAAAATCAGACTCAGCGCGGTAAACACCGCGGTCGTTATAATACAAGGGGCCGCCCTTATTACAGAGGCGGTCATCGTTATAACAATTCCAATACTAATAATAATAGAGGAAACTCTAGAGGCCGTGGCAACTCGAACCGAGGCCAAAATAACAATAATCAAGGAAATGTAAGAGTAGCCCAAAATAACTCGGGAAACTCCGAACAACCTTTAGCTGCTCAACAATAAATATTTACAAGGTTCACACAATTAATCTTAGCCAAAACATATTTGTTAATTTTGTCAATGTAGAAACAAATAAAAAACTTGTCTTTTTAATAGACACAGGTGCAGATATTTCTCTTCTAAAAGAAAATTCTGATATCTTTAATGATATTCAAGGAAACAATAAAATTAATATTCAAGGAATAGGACAAGAATTAATTCAATCCAAAGGATTAACTTCAATTGAGATACAGACAGGCAATTACATAATTCCACACGATTTTCATATAGTAGATTCACATTTCTTAATCCCATGTGATGGAATATTAGGCATTGATTTCATAAAGAAATTCAATTGTCAATTAGATTTTAATCAAACAGAAGATTGGCTCAAGATGAGACCAAACAAGAGCAACAGTCGAGTTGCACACGACAGTAGGATACCCTTGGACGTATGTTGCCATAAAAAGTATTTAATTGTATAATACTAATTGCAAGCTATAAATTAATAATAATACTGGAGTGCGCTGCCACCTTGCTTCAATTTCGATATTTTGCCAATAATTTATCGCCGCAATTCCCTAAAGCGGTGTGAGCAGTAGATATCGGTATTTCTTTATAAATTTTAAATTGGTTAATATCGATAACAAGGTCCAAGGGTATAAAAATAAAAAAATAATAATAATTATCAAACCAATTTTCCATTCAATGGTTATACTTAACTATTAGATAATTAAATTTAAATTATTAAAATATGCCTACATACATATTTACATATATCCTGTCATTTAGATTTCTTAATTTCTAACCTTTTCCAAACATTACAAACTCATGCCTGAATACTAACAGATATCTCATTGTGATGGCTATGCAAAACCTCAAAAGTCCTAGCACTAATCTTTTCATTATCTAGTATATTTGATAACGCCCAATCAATATGTGTATCCATATTGGTAGTGGACGTTTTCAAATCTAACAAGCTCCTAAATCCTTTGATAATCAAAAAATTATAAATACTCTTACACCTGTTAAAGGTTTTGAGGCACAAATTAAAATCTCCTAAAACTAGCAAGCTATCCCCTAAATCACCTAAACGAGAAAATTGATGAATTATCTCCTCAAATTCTATTTTAAATGTGGACAGAGGAAAGTCTGGACTTTTATATAATATAAGAAAACTTATGGCATCAAACCTAAATATGCCGAACTCAAAAGCTACTGAGCCAAAAGTTTTTCTACTGCTAAAGGCATGGGAAACTCTATCTACTAGCTCGTTCTTTACATAAATTATGATGCCTGTTAAAGGCCTAATTGATTCAAGTTGAACCACAATAGTGAACCCAGGTATTTCTACAGTTTCATTGCTTATGGAAGTTTCCATAAAACATAATATTGATGACTGAAGCATCAGCTTGTCCGATCGAATATCTTCAAGATGGGAATTCAAGCTCTGAGTATTATGGAAGAAAATGTTAAGGGCAGAACTGTTAATTAAATAATCGTAATGAGTACACAGTAGTTTTTCAGTCCGCAATTTCTTCAATTGGGCTTTCACTTTATCATTATTTTGGGGAGACTTAGGAGGAACAAAATTCCCAATAATGAATAATCCTAAGGCAGTAGTTGCTCTACTGCAAGCTACGTATAATGCAGCACGCTGCATTCTGGAATTAGCATGGACTACCACTTTGCCATACGTAGCTCCCTGACTCTTATGAATTGTGATGCCTTCAGCAGGCACAATTGGAAACTGCCTACGGTCAATGTTAATTTGTGCGTTATTTGAATATTGAAAACTGCGAACAATTTTCTGAATAGGAGCCCATGAAGGATCTGTACGATGTGTACACTTCGAACGCGCAGATTCTCCTACAGTTTCCTCTGTAAATTTCATCCATAAAATGTTGGGAGTGTTGGATGTATTGAAATCTATTTGCATCAACACACCTGATGCCCCGTTTACTAATCCATCCCCTGTGTCTACATTGACCGTCATCATGTACTTGGCAGTATTTTTTAGGAGAAGAGACGTACAGAGTCCCTGTGTAGCGGAAGTTTTAAAACCCTTCACTTCTTCTAATATTCTTTGTTTCCTAGCTGGTTCCAAATGGCCCGCCATCGGGCACTGCCGATGGTTCGCAAATTCTAGATTGGAAAAGGACAATATCATCGGCTGTCATACAACCCGATGCCATATTATTTAAGGCAGAAGCGAAAAGCTGATCGACACGTTGACGCATTATCTCTGTGAGCTCAAAATACAAAAAAAGGTCCCAGAGATACGTACCAAATATTTCATGGTAAGGGTCAGTGGTATTTGGATCGAAAATCCAACTACCTCCTACGGGCTGTAACTGTCTAAGATCACCGAATACGATGATAGGAACACCACCAAAAGGAGAAGTATTTTTGAAAATTTGCTTCAAACGAGAATCTAAATAAGAAAACATTAGAGAGCTAACCATTGATATTTCATCAATAATAATTAATTTAAGATCGATTAACCTTGAATGAAGGCTATTAACTAAATCATGGCTTAAGGCCCTTAGAGGTGCTGAGCGAGATTGATTAACAGGAAGTGAAAACATGGAATGCAGTGTCGAACCACTAATTCCGAATGCTGCTTTTCCTGTTGGTGCACAAAAGAGGATTTTAACAGATGTCGGATCAGCTCCTGGTATACTGTTATACATTACGGATAATGACTGAAAAATTGCTGATATAAGTCGACTATTTCCGACTCCGGCGCCGACTCCAACAAATTCATAAAAGACTGTATTGATTTTGGCATTATGCAAAGCATGTGTAAAATATAGCTTCTGCTTTAAATTAAGAGATCTAACTATATTAGCTAAGCTTTCCTGAGAAACTAAGGCTGGAAGCTTGATAAAACGGACATTACTATCTTCATCATTCATATCAATATTTCCATCCACATTTAAAACATTTAGATGTGGATCTATTTCAGGCAATCCTAAAACTGTGAAGCCATCATCTACCACTTCCTGTTCTCCTACTTGATTATTCTCATTTTCTGCTTCCTCTGTTAAGTGGCTCAGAGCATCTTCTAGTTCCCTATCATCTAGTAAATTATATTTTCTGCGATTGTTCTCTACTAACTCCGAATTTTCCCTACAGAACAATTCACAGTCATGTGTGACTAAATCCAAATGCTCATCTCGCCATGGGGCGTAAAGCATTTTTAGCTCTCTGAAATAGTCACTTGTTTCTGTATTGACATTAAATCTCCTATACCTAATTATGCACGCAGTGGTCCTCTTTCTGATGAAGCCACTATTATCGCGAAGAGCGTAAACTATTGATTCAGAAGCCCTAGGCACATCATCGTCAAAGTCATCTGCATTTTCTTGGCGAGCTCCTCGTTCTGATTTGCAGTAGCTATAAAAAGCGGATATCTCAGTGCCAAATATAAATTTGTTACCTAAATGTTGTAACTTTTGCTTAATAGTTACATTGTTATTGTCTTTAATCTCATTGATTGCCTCACGCATCAACATTGAGATACCTCTCTGAGACTTGTTAATATAATTAACGACGTAGCTGCAGCAAGCATAGGGGTCTAAAATAAACTGAATATCCATATTTGCTCGCTGCAACAAAAGGAGGTGCTTGTTATAAGCGTTAAGCTTGATTGCTGCAAAAGATCGCTTCAAAAAAAACTTTTGGTTTCTTTATACTTGATCTTACAGCATTAATGTAGCCCTCATAACTAAGGTTAAGTTGATCGTGGGACAAAAAGTTGTTAAAATCGTTAAAATTTTCTACGCTTTCACGATCAAATGGGAAGTCAAGCAGACTTTGAATTTTTTCGAAATTCCTACGATGCTCGGCCAAATTTGGAGCATTTTCTTCTAAAGGGAGAAGAATTTCTGTTTGAGGCATGGGAGGGTATGGGATACCAAATCTACAAATTTGTTTTGACCCAATTTCTCGCCTGCAAGAGTGCCCGTGACTATGGAGTTGATACTCCAAATATGGAGCAACGTCCGGGCAACTAGAATCAGCAGTAATAAACTGATCAATAAAGGACTTCACAGGCATAAATGTGGACTCATTCTTTAGGTCGAGCTTTGGGGCGTCTTTCAGCCAGAACATGCCATGTATATGTGGAGAGCCTCTTTGCTGAAACTCCACTCGCCAATAAAACTTGATGACCTGGTGACAACCAAAGACACCGCCTTCCTTTTTCATCAGTTTTAAAACCTGTCTATATCGAAAATCGAAATATCTGGCACAGGTCACTGGGTCTGCTCTAATGAGACGAGCTTTCTCATTAAACCCCAAATTTAACGCTTCTTCTTCGGATACTTCTAGCTTGTCTACATTTTTACATAGCAAGACTAAAAGCTCCGGCCACCTAGTTTCCGCTGCGGAAAATGTTATAAAAAAAGTTGGAAGCCCTACCTGTCTAATCATAGCCATCACTTTCTTTTTCTCGTCCTCCCAATGAGCAGGAGACGTGCGAATACCTTTTAAAAGCCTATAGCCATCATCATGAAGTATTAACCTATATAAAGTTTCATCATTACGCACATCAGCAGCCGAAATGCCTTGAGTGGCAGAGTGCTTACGTAAGCAAATTGATGTGCTATTCCTAATGCTAATCATTTCTAACTTTTTGAAGTTATGAAATAATTTATCAGTTCTACAACCTCTTCTATCAAAATTCCTAAGCTCTGATCTAACTATAGTTGTAAAACTTTCCTGACATTTCCTTTTAATGCCTGCAAATATTGTGGGAAAAGCCAGCTCCTCTGAATCACAATCGGTTATCATGTCAAGAGGTCGCTGACCCTCTCCTGGTGCTATAGCAATTCGAGGAATATCTATGTTTTCAACAGGGACATTTTCCATGAAGGTTTCTTGACCTCCTGGATTCAACTCTACCTCTTCTTCTACTACTCTATGCTCATTAGGTTGTGCTGCCTTTTCTAACATTTGACACACAATGTCCCTGTCGTCTGCTGACGCAACAAATGGTACAGTCTCAGCTGAGTAAGAAGACAACCACTGCTCATTGATAGTAACCTGGTGCTTCTTATAAAGTTCTGTGTTCACTAAATACCGAATTGCATCAACTATCTTTGAGGGCCTTATGGTTTCAGCCATGAAATCATGGTTATACTCCATCCTACGCTTAAGATGAATCTGAACTACTTCGGCTTCATTAAATGCCCTGGGAAGGGAAGTTACAACATTTGCAACTGGAATTGGCACATTGATCACTGCTCCTTTAATGGCACTTTGACGTCCATATCCAAGAGACTTTATGATCATAAAAGGAAGACGGGGAGAAATCAGCCTTTCTTCTAGAGGCGTCAAGCCTTTCAGGCATTCCGGAAGCTCCGGAAAATTTAGGCCATTTGTAATAGAAGCCTTTGGTTTTTCCCTGACTTAATACTGCGGCTGGAGGTTTTGCAAAAGCTAAACCTATTATTATGGGATGGAAACATAGAGGAAAGATACAAAATATCAACACTATCTGCCTCACTACACTTTTCCTCTATGACCTCACGCGAAATTTTGTCCACTTGATGTGGAAACCACAAACCTTTGCAACATATGCAAACCTGATCGGGTCCCTGCTTGACTGTCTTATTAAAATTGGCTGTTAGGCAATCTAAACTAGTTTTAACCTGCGATATCCTATCTTCTGGAAGGGTATTCGCACGGTCCACTCTATTGAGGGACGCGTTTCTCCTATTCTCTGCAATCCTATTGGTGCAAATACTCCTATATAGACTCACTGAGCTCGAATTCGAGCACTGCGGCGTGCACTAGTATTGCGTGCCTGCTCAACAATCCTACGAATAGGATTGTTTCTAACCTGAGACCTTTGACTTCTATCTATTGCCCTTTCTAAAATTCGCGTCTCCTGATTTTGTCGCTGAATCGCCCTTCTAACAGCATCTCGTCCGCTTTCGTTGGACCTGAATTGTGGACATTGCCTGCGCCTCGATCGACGCAAAGTATTGGCAAGTTGTTCGGCATTTCTAGTTGAATAATCAGTTCGTCGAACACGGCGACGAACTGCATCCTGCTCTCTTTCCTGAGATCGAAACTCAGCATCTTGCCTGCGACTCGAACGACGCGAAGTGTTGGCAAGTTGTTCGTCTGTTTTAATTGCAGAATCACTGCGACGTACACGGCGAAGAACTGCATCCTGCTCTCTTTCCTGAGATCGAAACTCAGCATCTTGCCTGCGACTCGAACGACGCGAAGTGTTGGCAAGTTGTTCGTCTGTTTTAATTGCAGAATCACTGCGACGTACACGGCGACGAACTGCATCCTGCTCTCTTTCCTGAGATCGAAGGTCAGCATCTCGCCTGCGCCTCGAACGACGCGAAGTGTCAGCAAGTTGTTCTTGTAATCTGATTGGCGAAGAAGCCCGAAGAGTAGTGTGACGAATTGTGTCCGGTAATTGCTCAACGGCCCTAAATGTTCTATTACTTCTGCGGACTCGATGCTGTTGACTATCTCTAACCCTTTCAGCTTCCCTAAATTCGAAATTTTGCTACGTTTTATGTGCCTCTAGATTATTTACGCGTTCCTGCTCAGAAAAGTCTATATCTGACCTATTCAAACGATTTCTTTTTCGCTGTGTTTGACTCCTATTGCAAGCTGACTTTCTCTTAAGTCTAGGCATCTTCTAATATATAAGTTTTAAAATAATATATAGGTATGTTAAAAATAAAATTCTTATAAATTAATTTAATTTGAATATATATTTATCAAAAATTAATATATAGTTATATATATAAAATAAAGTTAGCATATTTATTTATATATATAAATATATTCATATATTTAAATAGATATATATATATTATAATTATATTCATATATTTAAATAAATATATGTATATTATTTAAAATAATTATATTATAAATTAAAATAAATATCTAATGAAAGAACAAATAATAATAAAAGTTAATAAGGAAAATAAAAATAAGCAAAATGTGGAAAAAAGAATAAATATAAATCAAAGAAATAATAATTAAA
>JAEIFZ010000017.1:0-45955 GCA_018904035.1 Zaprionus ornatus
TTCCATTAGACCATGGTTCTTCCTTAGAATTTTTATGTGTTAAAAGATGATGTGTCAAATTTCAATTTACATTACCTGCTCGTATATTCCTCCCTCTTCTGATATATCTGTCTACCTAGACCATCTTTCATCTATCCAATCAGTTGCCTCTAAACTATCTGATAGAGATTATCTGCTAGTTTTTGGTGATTTCAACTTACCAGAAGTTACTTGGTCATCTCAATCAGATATATTGGTGCCCTCTGTATTTAACTCTTTCTTAAATGGCCTTTCGGAGCTATCTCTTTATCAAATAAATACTGTTCCTAATTGTAGTGGTAGAATGCTTGATTTAATTTTCTCTTCTGACATTTTACTAAACACTATCTCTAGAATGAATCCCTTAGTTCTTCCTGAAGATCCCTATCATCCTACATTGGACCTGGTTCTAACTCTGCCAACTTCTATACAAACTGCAACTGTTTCCCCTATAATAAAATCACCTTGTTTTCGTAGGACCGATTTTCAAAAATTGAATTGTTTAATTTTGGAACATGATTGGTCAGCTCTTTATTCATGTTCTGATCTAAATAAATGCATTTCATTTTTTTATTCCTCTATGAACTTATTTTTTGATCAATGTGTTCCTGTTACTTTTCCCGTAAAGTCAAATAGGCCTCCTTGGTTTTCACGTGAGGTAGTAAGGCTAAAAAATTTGAAATCGCGGTATTTTAAAAAGTTTAAATTAACTCGTAATCCTTCCGATTTTACACGTTATATTGCTGCAAGAGCAAACTTTATTGCTCTGAACGCAAATTGTTACAAAAAGTATTTGCGTCGCTGCCGTTTGCAGTTTGCTCAGGACCCAAAGCAGTTTTATAACTTTGTTAACTTAAAACGTAAATCAGGTAGATTTCCTCCCTCTCTATCATACGAAAATAAGGAAGCAACTAATGATCAGGCAGCTGCCGATTTGTTTGCAGACTTTTTTCAATCAACTTATTTAACAGAATCTTATAGTTCCCCTTTACATCCATACCCTTATAGTATAGAAAATTTTAACACTGTCTTCTGTCCTTCTATCGACAAAACCTCTCTACTAATTGATCTTAAATCGATAAAACCCGTTTTTTCTCCTGGCCCTGACGGAATTCCAGCATGCGTACTTAGATTTTGTGCTGATTCGATTTTGAATCCAATTCATAAGCTATTTGACTTGTCACTATCGAATAGTTATTTCCCACCTATTTGGATAAACTCTTTTTCCATTCCTCTTCACAAAAGTGGTTCTAACCATGATGTGAAGAACTATAGATGTATTTCCAAGTTGTCCGCAATTCCTAAGATTTTGAAAAAATTTTACGGCCCAGTTAACTTTTATGTGTAAATCTATAATTTCACCCCATCAACATGGGTTTATAAAGGCAAGATCAACAGCTACTAATCTTTTAGAATTCTCATCTCACATCAATCTAGGATTTCGGAACAAAATGCAAACTGATGTGGTCTATACTGACTTCAGTAAAGCATTTGACTCCGTAAATCATAATCTCTTAATTCATAAGTTAAATTTGATTGGTTTTCCTCAAAAGCTCCTTCTGTGGATATCCGATTATTTAACTAACAGGTCTCAACGAGTTCTTTTTAAAGAATGTCTCTCTAAGCCGATCTTAGTTACTTCTGGTGTTCCTCAGGGCAGCCACCTTGGACCATTGCTATTTAACCTTTTTATTAACGATCTTCCTTCAATACTCCTTCACTCTAACATTCTTATGTATGCTGATGATGTGAAACTCTGTTTGACACACAATGATCCACAATGATTTGTTTTTTGAATGGTGCAGCCATAATCTGCTGCATCTTAACTGTTTGAAGTGCAAGGTCATGTCATTTTACAGATGTAACTATCATGTCATCGATTACAATCTTAACCTAACCCCACTCTTAAGAATATCTGAAGTAGCGGATTTAGGTATCCTCTTTGATCATAAATTGAAATTTGATCGTCACATTACTCAAATTGTCAATAAGGCATTTCGACTACTCGGGTTCATCAAAAGATGGGCAAAAGAATTCGAGGATCCTTACACGACAAAGTTGCTTTACACTTCTCTTGTTCGTCCAACTCTTCAATATGGGTCTTGCGTGTGGTCGCCGCAATACCATATTCACCAAGATAGAATTGAGTCTGTTCAAAAGCAGTTTCTACTCTTTGCCTTGCGCAGTTTTAATTGGGTTCCGGGTGTAGACTTACCACCATACTCTAGTAGACTCCTTCTAATTAACCTACCTTCCTTAACTAACCGTCGTATTATGTTAGGCGTTATGTTTATTGTAAAGCTAATAAAGTACAATATAGATTCCCCTACTTTGCTTACTCAACTTAATTTCTGTATTCCTTCTAGACTTACTCGTAATTTTATGCCACTATCCTTGGCCTTTTGTAATACTAACTATAGCTTGCATGATCCCTTCCGAGTTCTCTGTGCTGACTACAACAGACTGTCTAGAGTTTTCAACTCCGAGTCCTCCCTTTACTCTGTTAAACTGTCTATCCTCAATCAATTAACACTACATGCTAACAACTAATATTAATCTACCGATCTGATTGGGTTTTACTGTGTTTTCCCCAATCCTTTGCAGCAAATGTTGGATCGAGAATTCTTGTTTTGTTATCCCCAGCTTAAATTTAAAAATATATACTCTTAATTAATTTTAATTCTAAACTTATTGCAAAATTTTAATTTCAAATTCTAAATTATTTTCTTTTTTTTTAAAAATCTTCAATTTTAATTCGATGTAATCTAATTTTTAATTTTAATTTTAAGTCGACTGTTTTAGTTGACGTTTAATGAATAAAAATAAAAAAATAAAAATAAAATAGTGGCCATATGGTGTCAAATTGTAAAGCTGCAAAGTGTCGGGTGTGCACAAAGTCTCACCATGCCCTACTTCATAGATATGAGCCAAGAGCTCAACAATTACCCAGTGCCGCATAAACAGGTCACGTGCTTAGCACTGACCAGGTTATTTTAGCGACGGCAAGTGTTCAGATCAAGGACCGATTCGGCCAAGTTCATGTTGCCAGAGCCTTGTTGGATTCAGGGTCGCAAATTAATTTTATGTCTGAATCTTTGGCGCAACAATTAAGATTGCAACGAGAAAGGTCAGCACTAAGCGTTATAACAGTAGGTGAATCAACTACATCAATAAAACACAAAGTATCTGCTTATGTCCAGTCTCGTTTAAATTCTTATGACTTTTCAACCGATTTTTGGGTATTAAAGAATATATCTTCGTGTCAGCCTGGGCAAATGCTGCCTTCTGATAAATGGAAAATACCTGCAAACATAGAGTTTAGATCCAGAGTTTTATAAACCTGCAAAGATTGATTTGTTGCTAGGAGCGGAAGCATTCTTTGATTTGCTGTGCGTCGGGCAAATTAAATTAAGTGCAGAGCTTCCGTCAATCCAAAAAACCTTGTTCGGTTGGATTCTATCCGGCAAATATAGCGGTGAATTAAATCATCGAAAATTGAGCTGTAATATAGTAGCTCAAAAAATGGAATATTCTCTCGAATCATTGGTGGAACGGTTTTGGGAGTTAGACAGAACACCAGATGAGTCGAAGGCTGTACATAGAACAGCTGAACAAAGAGAGTGTGAAAATATTTTTATTCGCACTGTTCAACGATTGCCTTCGGGCCGATTTCAAGTCAGGCTCCCATTTAAAAAGGACTCTAGTATACTTGGCACGTCATTTCAAACGGCCGAAAGGCCTTATCTTCAGCTTGAACGCAAGTTAAGTAAAGACCATGCACTATACAGAGATCTGGGTCATATGTCTATTATAGAATCTACTCCTCTAAGACAGCATTACTACATCCCCCATCAATGCGTCTTGAGACCTGAAAGCACCTCAACCAAACTTCGAGTCGTGTTTGATGCTTCAAGCAAAACATCAACAGCTGTTTCATTAAATGAAACTCTAATGGTTGGGCCGACAATTCAGAGGGAGCTTTACTTAACATTGCTGAATTTTAGATTAAATAAATTCGCTGTAACAGCCGACATCTCCAAAATGTATCGCCAAGTTGACATTGCTGATGAAGATCGCAATTTTCAGGTAATTCTTTGGAGAGAAAACTGCTCGCAGCCAGTGCAGACGTACAGAGTTAATACGGTAACATTTGGCACAGCATCTGCACCATTTTTGGCAATTAGATGCCTATTTGAATTAGCAGAAAATTGCGTAGGGTCGCATCCAGTAGCAGCAGCTGTCATAAAAGATTGTTTTTATGTAGATGACATGCTTGCTGGCGCTGACACATATGAAGGTTTACAAGAAATTTGCCAACAAGTCAAAGAAGTTTTACTGTCAGGAGGTTTTCCATTGGCAAAATGGGCTTCTAATCATCCAAAGTTGTGCACTGCTGAGGGCGAAAAAGTATTGAAGGTCGACGAGACAAGCTCAGTGAAGACTCTCGGCATACGGTGGGTACCGAGTGTGGATGAACTTAGATACAATCTCGAGGTTGATGAATTTAGATTAATGAAGCTGACGAAGCGCAACATTTTGTCAGTTGCTTCTCGACTTTTCGACCCTCTTGGATTGTTATGTCCACTTATCACAAAGGCAAAAATTCTGCTGCAAAAATTGGGGAAACAGAAACTAGATTGGGACGAGACGATTCCTGCTTATCTTCATACAGAGTGGATCCAGTTTATAGATACTCTGCGTGATCTCAGCAGAATAAAGCTGCCTCGATACGTCTGTAAGAGTCAATACAACCAAGTGCAAATTCATGGCTTTGCAGACGCTTCGAGTGACGCTTATGGATGTTGCATCTACGTATGTACACGGTATGAAGATGATGTAGAGACAGTGTTGCTGACAGCAAAGTCTAGAGTCGCTCCGTTGGCAACTAAGACTATTCCTCGTCTGGAGTTGTGCGCTGCGCATTTGCTGTCCACTGTGTGGAAACAAATTGCCCCAGTTCTGTCCAAATTTGAAATAGAAAGCGTGAAGTTCTGGTCTGACTCTCAAGTAACTCTTTATTGGTTAGAAAGAGAGCCAGCGTCATTATCTACCTTTGTAGCTAATAGAGTTGCTGAAATTCAAGAGCGCTCTAATCATGTTATATGGCGACATGTACCGACTGAGTTTAATCCAGCAGATATTGCATCTAGAGGTGCTTGTGTAGATGAGCTTATTAAATCATTATGGTTTAAGGGTCCAAGCTTCTTAACTGACTCTGCCGAGAATTGGCCGCAACTCCATAAATTTGAGCTCTGCGCTGAAGTACAAAGTTCATAGAACAAAATATGTGTTTCAGTTCACAAAGTAGTTCATGAACACACAGTGGTAAATAGAATTTTAGAGCTAATTGAGCGACGATCTTCCTTCTCCAAAGTCATTCGAATAGTAGCGTATGTCATGCGATTTTGCTATAGAAATTATCGACCCAATTCTCATGTCGTATCGGCCATTGAAAGAAGACTTGCCTTTTGGAAAATAGTGCAAATAGTGCAAGAACATAGATTCAAAAGAGAAATATTGTTGCTTGAAAAGTCGCTCGTTCTGCAGCCTAGTATTCAGTCGTTAAACCCTTTCATGCATGAATTTGACGAATCTGGAATAAATTTTAAAGTCATTCGTGTGGGTGGTAGATTATTGCAGAGTAACATTCCTTACGATGCGAAATTTCCTTTGTTGTTGCCTCGAGACGAAACCTTCGTCAAGATATTTGTGCGCAATCTGCACATTAAAAATTATCACGCTGGCCCAAAAGTATTGATGGCACTTTTGAGGCAGCAAATTTAGCTAATAAACGCACGAGAAATGTGCTCAGCAGTTGTTCGCAACTGCGTGCATTGTTTCAGATATAAGCCAAAATTATTAGGCCAAATCATGGGCAACTTGCCTACAGATCGGTTGAGAGAAGGTCGCCCATTCAGAGTTTGCGGTGTTGATTTCTGCGGACCTTTTTATGTTAGCTACAGATTGCGCGGTAGACTCCCAGTAAAGGCGTATGTCGCTGTATTTGTTTGTTTCACGTCAAAGGCTGTTCACCTTGAACTTGTAGTGACTTGTCCACTGACTCCTTCTTAAATGTATTTAAAAGGTTCGCGGGCAGACGAGGACTGCCGGAGAAGATCTACAGCGACAATGCGACCAACTTCGTAGGAGCGAGCAACGTGTTGAAAGATCTCCAAACGGCGTTCGAGAAACAGAAGGACGAGCTTCAGGACTACGCCGCGGAGAGGGGAGTGGAGTGGATCTTCATTCCACCCAGGGCACCACACTTCGGAGGGCTGTGGGAGGCGGCAGTCAAGGCCGCGAAGCATCGGCTGGTGGGAGGAGCCGGCAACGCCAACCTCACACACGACGAGCTCAACACACACATAATCGACGTCGAAGCGCTGCTGAACTCCAGGCCACTGGCGGCCGAGGGCAGCAATCCCAACGACGGCGAGCCACTAACGCCAGGCCATTTGCTGTTGGATCAGGCTCTCACCACGCAGCCGCGCGAATACGCGCCAGGCATGCCTTGCAACATGGCAAGCAGTCCGTGTTTAAAGCGGTGGCGGCAGCTGTCGGAGCTCAAGCTGCGGTTTTGGCACAGCTGGTCGAGGGACTATCTGCTCAGCCTCCAGCAGCGCGCACAATGGACAACAGAGGCCAACAACCTGGAGGTGGGTCGCGTGGTGCTAATCCACGAAGACAACACACCGCCCCAGAAATGGCATCTAGGGCGCGTCACCAAAGTCATCGCGGGAGACGACCACAAGGTCCGAGTGGCAGAGGTGCAAACCGCAACCGGCATCATTAAGAGAGCGGTGCACAAGCTGGCTCCAATCCCATGGATCAAAGAACTGGAGTCCTTTAATGGTGGCGGAATGTTGGAGCGCTGCAGCATTTAATAATAAAATATAGAGATAACTAATATAGAAATTAAGATTACATTGAAATACATTGAAGTACATTGAAATTACATTGAAATACATACATAAATACATAGAAGCATTAAGTTGAATAACATTACATGTAAAACAAAAATAACTCTTATATTATGTTAACGCTCGTCTTTGCTGCGGCTGTTAAATCCGCTGCAAAGAGGCTGAAGAGAGCAACTAGCGTATGTTAATTTTAATATTGTACTGATCTCGAACGATTGAACGTCGAAAGAATACACGCCAATAATAGTTTAATACCGGGTCAATTTAATTTCGTTTTCTTTTTTATTAAATCGCATCTGAAAAATTATTCAGATTATTCAGTAATAATATTTAGAAGATTATAATTAAGTAGGATTTATGTCAAGTCCCGGCCAGTCAGGTCTTGAGAGTGGTGGCATTTCAGTCTTATTGTATTTTTTCGTATTGTTGTATTGTATTTATCTTCTTTAATCCTGTCTCCAATTTTTGGCACCTTCAGATCACGTTCAATATTTCTGGTCCTCATGTACCAAGGAGCGCCTGTGATCTTCCTCAGAGTTTTTGCCTGTAGAACCCGAATTTTATTCAGGTGCGTTTTGGCAGCGATTCCATACACCTGTATGGCATAGAATAGGCCTAACACACTGCCTTGAGGTACTCCAGCTTCGATGACTTTAACGGAAGAAGTGCATCCACCGGTCGTCACACAGAAAGTTCGTCCTAACAAATAGCTCGAATAGCTGGGGTGTTAGATTTTCTTTGCTTTATGTAAACATCCAGGATGCCACACTCTATCAAAAGCTTGTTAAATGTCCAGAAAAGCTGCTACCGCATACTCTTTCCTTTCTTGGGCTTCTAGCGCAAAATTGACAACTCTATGGAGTTGCTCGGGTGTTCCATGTTGAGTCTGGAATTCGAAATGGATATCAGGTATCGCCAATACTACAGGCTCAACGTCACGCATTCTGTTGAGAATTATCCTTTCCATAATTTTACCAAGGGAAGGGAGGAGGCTGATTGGTATATACGAGTCTACCTCTGTTGGCTTTTTCCCTGGTTTCAGTATCAGGATTATGTTTGCAGACTTCCAGACTTTTGGAAAATAACCCTCAAGGAAGACACTGTTAAAAATGAGTACCAGAAATCGCAGAGCTTGATCTGGTAGGATTTTTATCGTTCTGTTGTCGAGAAGGTCATGACCCAGGGCTTTTTTTGACTTCAACAAGGAAACAAGTTGTTTCAGTTCTTCGAGAGTGACAGGATCCGCGGGCAGTGCCATTTGAAAAGGCGTTTCAACAGACTTAGGAACCAACCGGCAATGATTCGCATCGGCAAATGCGAGCGGCTTAAATCTTTGCTCCAAGTTGCTTGCAAACACTTCTGCTTTGTCCTGTGATGTGCGGCACCAACCACCAGACGGGCTCCTTATAGCGGATTTCTGAGAAGTCTGAAACTTGAACCTCTTCGTGATACTCCACAGATTGAATGGTGACGAGGCATCGGTACCCATGTTCTCCAAAAGGTTGTCTTTCTGATGGTGTTTTCTTTGGGTTCTTTATGGAGCCGATTAGATAACCTTCTGTAGATCTGCTGGATTCTGACATCTCCTGTTCTTTCAAATTCCTTTCTGACTTTCCGTTTGAGGCAAAGGAGGTCAACTATTGCAGAAAGTAGGAGCGGATGAACAAAGGCTTGCTCATTGCGTGGAGTACTTGGTGCGGCATGTGCTGCTGCTTCTTTCAGTTTTTCCATAAATAAGCTTATGGCGTTGTCAATACCATCTGACCTTGAATTTCCATGTTTAAGTCGTGATCCTTGAGAGTCTCGACATGAGTACCAGGAGCTAGGAAACGGGAGCGTAGAGGCTTCTTCAGTGGCATGGCATGTAGATCAGCCAGGAGAGGGTCTGATGACAGATCTTGCAGAGTTCGGATGTTCAATCTGTTCATGGAGTAGCCTTTGGTTACAAAAAAAATCTAATGCAGATGGAGCTACCTGTGTGTTGGAGGAGAAAAATGTTAGCTCTCCAGTTGCCGAAATTTGGTAGTGGCCATTTGCGACTACATCCTGTATGAGTTTGACTCTAGCGCAGGCTGTTGAGTTTCCCCACCAATGATGCTTGGCATTGTAGTCTCCACCTACTATAAATTTGTCATTAAGTGTTACAAAAAGTAACTCAATATAAGCATTTATCAACCGGTCGCTGGGTGGAGATACACCGATGCTAAAGTAACCGTTCGTTGGTTGAGATTGGAGGTTGGGGACAATGATTCAAGGAAAAGCGCACTATGAAAGTGGCTCCACCTCTACTGTTTCCCCTGGGGTGGACGGCGTGGTAGGTGGAGTAACCAGGTAGAGAGAGTTTTTCCCGCACGTGTGTTTCAGGGGCAAGCATGACATGCATTCTTAGGAAAAGCTGAAGCTCCTTAGAGATCCTAGCTAGTCCTCGTGTATTCCACAATCCGATTTTAATTATTGGTTGAGTCATTTTGATGTCCGTGATATGAGGATCTGAACTAGTTCTTTAAAAGCCTTGTTAGATTCCACAGTCTCCTCTATTAGTTTGAACATTTTGTCCATTCTCGAGTTTATATCCCGGATGGCGCTTTCCAGCGCCTGTAACTTTTTTCCAAGGCCTAAGTCTTGTGGTGAGTCTAATTCACTGTGGTGTTTTCGAATCGCAAGTGATCCAAATTGAGGATCTTTGGGCCGTGCAATATCGGCGTATGAAATATTACTTCTGATGGCCTCAGCCGGAATGAATCCGTGAGTATAGCTGTCACCTTTTTTAGAGCTGACAGTGTTGCCATGAGCAACAAAAGTAGGGAACCTTGGGTTTGGCTTGAGCTTATTTTCTTAGCGAAGAGCCAGTTGCGAGCACACTTGGCACAGATTGGATCCTGGAGACAATAGTTTTTGGAGTGCCCAAATATGTGGCATCTCAGACATTGAAGCACTTCTTTCCTGCGAAGAGCGCGTTCTATGGTGACTCTGTGTCTACCAAGTTTCGTTACCTTTAGAACATCAGAAATTTTTAAGCCGTATTTTAGATTAACGAAGAAGAGGTTTTGCCTGGTATTGTGGTTGATAGCCGCTTCGTCATCTCCATCATAAATTAGTTCGTTCTGCCAGTCTCCTTTTCTCGGTAAATATATGATGAGAGTTTCGTAACCAAGATCAGCAAATGCTTTCTTAATTTGTTCCTTGGGAACACTTACTATACATGCATTAGGGTTTGTCCTCTTTTAGTTGACGATGATAGAACTTACAATAAAGAGAAGTTAATTTCCTTACAACGGCACGGAAGGCCTTGGAGTTGACCGTGTTTATCAGTGACACTCCGAATTTCGATGTTCGTAGAGTATAGTTGCTCTCACCAGCACACGAATTACGCGGAAGTTCCAGTGAGTGGGGATTATTGATGTTTGGGACACAAATGTCTGGAGGCTTAACCGTATTTGAAGATTGTCTGCTTCTATTATCAGCAGCTTGAGTTGCTTCATTTTCATCAGAACGACTTTCAGGCAGGTCTACTTGCATGATTCTGATTCTTCAGCCAAAGCTGCAAATCGGTTGCTGGGAACGTATAGGAACTTGCTGCTACTACCACAGTATATGATTTTGTAGTCGAACAGCTAGCTTGGGCCGTGGTTATGGTTTAGGTAACATTAGTGTTACTACTAGTTGTTACCGATGGGGGAGTGTACATCGCTTGCGGCGGTAAACTATCATTTGTTGCAGGGCTTGATCCAGCTATTTTTCTCAACTCCTCTAGCCTTTCTCTAAATAGGGAGTGAGTCACTGTTTTATTATGCATTATTACAATTGATATTATTTATTTCTAAATAACGCACTGTAAACAACTTCGCAAGCTCGAGAGATAACAAGGGAAGAACAAACGGTATCAGCCTCACGCTTGCGCAAGGCGCTGGCGAGGGGCGTATAAAGCGTCGTTTCGGTTGAGCTTATCTATTGTATGATAAGTACCGTAATTGTCTGTCACCACCGCTGTGCAGAGGCTAAAAATAGAAATTGTGCGCGTGCACAGTAAGATTGGAAGAGTTGTTGATGTTTCACTACAAAAAGAGTACACATTCGCGAACGTCCCTATGCACTGTGGCGCCCATAGGCCAAAAATCAAAAAACGTAGTACAGTACACAAAGTAGCCAAACCATCTGTAAAATGTACAAGCATATCAAGACCAAACTGGTTTTTTCTGCAAAGGTAACGGTACTTTCTAAAAATAAAACTAAAGTTGCGAGCATGTGTTTTTTTGCTGCTCGCAATTGTACGAAGAGCATTTCACAGCAGACAAATGCAAACTTCCAAGCAGTGAATCTCAGGTTATAATTGTTAAAATTGTAAAATTTAAAATGGTTTTGAAAGTTGAAGGTATTTACTTTAATAAATGATTTTTGTAATATTTTTTCTATTGATAATACATTTATGTGATATTTAAATTAATTTAACCTTTTTTGGGCATTTTGTGAACGTCTTTTTATGTTTTGTTAAAGTTTTAGTTGTGTTCCCCTCCGATTCCCTCATTGAAACCTTTACTAGTGTATTTGTCAATGTTTTTTGATAAAAGAAAAACTTAAGACTTTTGCAAACAGGCGCTCCAAAGTACTCAAAAATTAAAAAAACTAACGCCGTCTTCCTTTGTTCCAAGGTCTAAATTCTAGTTTCAGCGCTGAGTTTGCTTTGTTATTATGATCCCGTTATTGTGTTTGTATTATATTTGTGTCAAATATTTTTTTTTTGTTATTTTGGTTTTATTCCTCTATAATTTACTTTATTGTTAGGTACATTTTGAGTTTTTTCAAGAATGGACATACAGTGGGGAGCAAAAGTGATTCCACGATCAACGCTTTCATGTTTGAGCTCACATAACTATTAAACAAATAATGTGTATGACAAAAACTTTTATTTTATTAAATACCTTATTTTTTTTATACCATTAGGCGTATATACCAAAATAGAAAAAGAAGAAATGGAATAGTAATAATTCAAAAACAAAAACTAGCGACATGTACTCAGTTTTGCACCATCGGTTATTCGCTCCTATTTTTGTTCTTCTTTCTTTCTTATCAACAATAGACCTGCAGATTTACCGTTAAGTGCTTTTTGCATTTATTATTCGTTGTCAGAATGCAGATAATCACTCTGTTCCACAAGTTTACAATTGATTTGTTGAATTTTTAGCTTAGTCTCTAACTAATTACTGAAAAATGAAGCAGCTGTCTTCTGATAAAGAAAAGAGCATTACCTCCTTGACTAAAAGTGGGTGTTCAACACGCACTATTGCTGAGAAGCTGCAAATTAGTCAATTAGTGGATGTCAAGGTTCAGAAAAGACAAAATGTTTGTGCTGAAAACAAGTTGAATGGTTGCCCTCGCCTTCTAACAGACTCTGGCGCTCGACTTATGATGTCTAAAATGAGAAAAAATATACTTTTAACGCCAAAATGTTAATGTTAAGGCTCGGCTAAAATTCGCAAAGGAACACAAGAACTGGACAATAGAAGACTGGAAACGTGTTATTTGGTCGGACGAATCTAAGTTTAATCGTTTTCAATCGGATTGAAAGCAATACTGTTGGCGAAGACCTGGTGACACGCTTCAAAGGCAGCATGTGAAGCAAACCGTGAAACATGGAGGCGGCAACATAATGGCATGGGGGTGTTTCACGTATTCGCACGTTGGAGCGTTGCACAAAATTGACGGGATTATACGAAAGGAACACTATTTGAGCATTTTGCAAACCCATCTTCCCAATTTTCTTGACCAGTGTGCCTACCCAGAGCAGAAAATCACTTTTCAGCAAGATGGGGATCCCAAACACACTGCGAAAATTGTTAATGAATGGCTCGGAAACCAAAATTTTAAGATGAGGGAAATGCCTGCGCAAAGTCCGGACCTCAATCCGATTGAAAACCAATGGTCAATCGTAAAGCGACGGCTTCGCCAGTATCAGTCAGCCCCATCCAACTTGGACGATCTTTGGGAGCGTGTTGAACAAGAATGGAATAATATTCCGAAAGGAATATTTGAAAAATTAGTTGAAAGTATGCCAAAACCTTTGAAAAATGTCTTTGAGTGCGCCTAAGCAGCTCTCACGCTTTGCCGCTCTCTTTGGTGCACTGTTGTTGCTCTATCTTTCTGCTCTCTGTGCTCACTGCTCTTTACGCGCGCTAATTTCTTTCTCTCGCGCACTTACCTCTTCTTGTTTTTATTATTTGTTTCAAAAAATCCTGCCTTAAGCAGGTGACTGCCGCCCAGGCAAGCATTTCGTGCTGGCTATGTACCAACGTAGTACACGCGAAGTGTGCCGGATTTTCTGGCCCGACGGCTGATGCCGTAGCCAAGCGCACTGGTTTGCGTTATTGCTGCGATGTGTGTAGGGAGGTGGAGAACGACATGTGTTCGTTTATGCGTCAAACGAAGACTGGATTTAAGGAACTGCTTGGAAGTTTTCGTAAACTTTCCGACCAGTTCTCGGAGCTGGATTGTTCTTTCAATAACCTTAAGTTATTGAATGAATCCCCAAAGCGCAAGAAATCCACACGGGTAGAGAAGTCTTCTGTTAGCGCCACCCAGCTCCCTCTAATTGACCAGCCAGGTACGCCAGTGAGACAGCCGCTGATGCCGTTCACCAATCCTCCGATGGTAACGAGATTTGCGGTTCTTCTAGAGAATGTCATTGGGGGTGTGCAATCAGTGACGCCTAAACCATCCGATATGTCTGCTGTGGTCTCAAGTTCTGGATTACCAGAAGAGAACCTCTGCTCTGGTATTATACCGGAGGCGCCAAAAAAGCTTGTAGGTGTTCCACAAAAGAAACAAATTTTTGTTTCGAGGCTTGCCCCTGAACTCACATCAAACGATGTTACTGCTTATATTCAAGCAAAAATTCAAGCCTTGGATATAAAAGTGTGAAAATTAAAGTTTTCTTATGAGAGGGACATATCGTCCTTCAAAATAAGTGTCCCCAACGAACTCTTTTGCATTATATGTTCCGCACAATTTTGGCCGGAACACGTAATTTTTAAAGAGTTCGAAGCAAAGAAGAAAAAAAATCGCCCACCGATTAAACTTCCTTTGCCTTCTTTAGCATCTGACAAAAAAAATCCGAGCAAAAAAAACTAACAAGCTTCTTAACTCTTTCATATCAAAATGTTAGAGGTCTTTGTACTAAACTTTCAACTTTATATTTAAACAGTCTCTCTTTTTCTTCTCAAATTATTGTGTTTACTGAGACTTTGGTTAAAGCCGGAGATCCTTAACTCCGAAGTCTTTCCAAATAAGTCCACAGGTGTGATCGACCTGACCGTCGTGGTGGTGGAGTTCTTATTGCAGTTGATTCCACCATCAATTCGGAACTTTAACAACAGTTGATTCAATCTGCTATTGAATTACTCTGTGTAAAATTACACTTCCCCGGCTTCTTTCATTATATAACCTGTTCTTATATTTCGCCGTCATCGGAGTTATCAGTCTATTTGCAACATTTGTCGGCAATAAAGACTATATTTAATCTGTTATCAGACAGAGATAACTTTTCAGTCCTTGGGGACTTTACTCTGTTGCCTTCACGGCAACATGACCTTTTCGATGGTCTGTTTGATATGTCATTGTCACAGGTCAATCATATCTTAAACTGTAGTAACAGATCGTTAGATTTATGCTTTGTCTCCGATCCATCTAGAGTGAGTCTAAACAGGGCACAACCACTTTCTCTTCCTGAAGATCCTTACCATCCCACTCTTGAAGTTACTTTTGAGTTTGTCGCATGTATGGATAAACATGAAAAACTGTGTAATCGTGTACGCTGCTTTAGAAAAGCAGATTTTAACTTATTAAATTTGTTAATTTCCAATTTTGATTGGTCGGAACTATATTTGTCTGCAAATATTTCAGTAGCGACCAATATTTTTTATAACACAATTAATTCATTTGTTGATATTTGTGTTCCGTGCTTTTATCCAACTTCCTCGAGTAAGCCGCCATGGTTCACAAGAGAGTTGTCACGGTTAAATAATTTAAAGTCGAGTCTATTTAAAAAATATAAAAACAATAATTCGCCGTCAGCCTTTTCTCGCTACTTAATCGCGCGGTCAGATTTTACAGTCTTAAACGCGAAATGTTATAAGACCTATTTAACTCGTTGCAAGGTTCAGTTTATTCAGAACCTCAAACAGTTTTATAGTTTTGTTACCACGAAGCGTAAGTCTACCGCATTTCCAACGAAATTAACGTTTGAAAATGCTTGTGCAGATACCGACCAAACCATGGCCGATTTGTTTGCAAAGTTTTTTCAAACGACCTATTCACCTTCTACACATCACACTCACTTTTATCCATACAACATTTCAAGTTCGAATGGTATCTTCTCTCCCTTTCTAAACGAAAGCTCATTTGTCAAGGATCTTTATTTAGTTAAGCCAGTTTTCTCACCAGGCCCTGACGGTGTTCCCGCTTGTATACTTCGGTTCTGTGCCAACTCCTTAAGTAAGCCATTGCTCAAACTATTTTCGCTGTCCTTAGAAACTTCACTCTTTCCTTCTATTTGGAATGAATCTTTTATTATTCCCCTTCTTAAAGAGGGCAGCAAGTCTGATGCAAGCAATTATAGAGGTATCTCTAAATTGTCGGCTATACCTAAATTTTTCGAGAAAGTTATAACTCCTCAATTGCAACAATCTTGTAGGTCAGTTATTTCTTCTTTTCAACATGGATTTATAAAGCGTCGTTCTACTACGACAAATTTACTTGAGCTGACATCCTTTGAGGTAAAAGGATTTCTGGAAAATCTTCAAACTGATGTTATTTATACTGATTTCAGTAAATCTTTTGATTCAGTGAATCATTCCCTTCTGGCACATAAGCTTGACCTTCTAGGTTTTTCGCCAAAAATACTTAGTTGGATTGTTAGCTATCTGACTGACAGAACTCAAAGAGTCCTCTTTAAAACCACCCTTTCAAACCCACTTCATGTCACATCTGGTGTTCCTCAAGGGAGTCACCTCGGTCCCCTACTTTTTACGCTTTTCATCAATGACCTTCCTTTGGTCATACGTAACTCCTCTAAATGCGGATGATGTAAAGCCTTGTTACCAATTTAAAGGCGACCACTGTGACTCACTCTTACAAGCCGACCTAAATAGTTTTTATACCCTTGGACCATTGAAAATGGTCAAAAAAGCGTATACTAACTTTGTGCAAATGTATGTAATAGGCAGAAGGAGGCGTCGGAGACCCCATAAAGTATATATATTCTTGCTCAGGATCAATAGCCGAGTCGATTGAGCAATGTCCGTCTGTCTGTCTGTCTGGATTAACGCGCCGATTTCAGCTATTACAAAAGCTACGGACACCAAATTTAGCATGAAGATTCGTGTTTACCATACGCAGATCAAGTTTATTTTCAATTTGGAATAATACGCCTACCGCCCCCGCAAACCGACAATTTTGGTTTACATTGCTACTTACATTCGAAGAACTCATTTCTTAACGTTCTGCTTTAGCACATATATAGATAAATACTATATGAACTTATCCTCCAAATTGCAATCCGATCGGACAATAAACACTGAAGTTATTAGATAAACCATTTCGACACTTTGACCAGCAAAGAAGTTGTCGATGACGTCAGAACTAAATTCCTTCTGCATGAAAGAAAAGGACAAACGATGCGAGCGTGAAGCGCGAGCGGTTTCTCGACTCTTCTTTTCCATGCACATGCCAATTACCGAAAATACATGTGCATAAATGCAAACACTTATACATACTTAATTTGTGTTCACACATACATATGTAAAATTATATACAACCAATAGCGTGGTTGATCGGCATGCATGAATGCAGGTACTAGATTTATAATATAGACATATTATTATTATTATTTAATAATTTATATATTGACTTTTTATTAAATAAATATTAATTTAGATTTCACGATATATTATGAGCTATCATATCGATAGCTTTTAATATATATTAAACATATCGATATATATTTCATATGTTTTGCATATAAATTATATTAATATGTGTAAATTATATTATATCCCCACGTCTATTGAATCTATGTTTGAAAAAAATTTACTAACATTTCATCTACTTTGTTTTTTTAATATAGGTATATTTTGTATGTATATTAGATTCTTTAGATCATTATTATAAATTTAAGGTTTCGCGCACTTTTTAATTGCGGCGATAAATTATTTTCAACGTATCAAAATTGTTGCAAGGTGGCAGCGCGCTTCAGTGTTATGTTAATTTGTAGTTTGCGATTGGCGTGCTCGGTGTCGTCGTCGATTGTCGATTAACATTTGTATTTTCGATATTAAATATAAAATAATATATAATTAATTCGCGTGTTCGTGGTACATTTAACATTTAATGCAAATTAATATATGTCGAGTATATAATAAGTAAATCCTCGTGTGTGATTGTTATGCGTTAACGGAACATTTTTTATGCGTGTGAATGATTGCGCCCTGCCCGAAACGTGGCGCGCAATTTTAGAAAAGTGCGGTACACAGCGTAACGTATTTTTGTGCATGCATACATATATGTGTGTAAAGACTCATCTGAAGTGTGTGTGATTGTGCGTGAATATCGGTATCGGTTCGTTTACGCGATTCAAATTGAAATTTTCGCTGGAATTTCTTGCAGGTTTAATTTATTATTTCTTTGATTTATATTTATTCTTTTTTCCACATTTTGTTTATTTTTATTTTCTTTATTAAATTTTATTATTATTTGTTCTTTCATTAGATATTTATTTTCATTTATAATATATTTATAATATATAATATACATATATTTATTTAAATATATGAATATAATTATAATATATAATATATGTATATATATCTATTTAAATATATGAATATATTTATATATATAAATAAATATACTAACTTTATTTTATATATATAACTATATATTAATTTTTGATAAATATATATTCAAATTAAATTAATTAATAAGAATTTTATTTTTAATATACCTATATATTATTTTAAAACTTATATATTAGAAGATGCCTAGACTTAAGAGAAAGTCAGCTTGCAATAGGAGTCAAACACAGCGAAAAAGAAATCGTTTGAATAGGTCAGATATAGACTTTTCTGAGCAGGAACGCGTAAATAATCTAGAGGCACATAGAGAACGTAGGCAAAATTTCGAATTTAGGGAAGCTGAAAGGGTTAGAGATAGTCAACAGCATTTGTCCGCAGAAGTAATAGACCATTTAGGGCCGTTGAGCAATTACCGGACACAATTCGTCACACTACTCTTCGGGCTTCTTCGCCAATCAGATTACAAGAACAACTTGCTGACACTTCGCGTCGTTCGAGGCGCAGGCGAGATGCTGACCTTCGATCACAGGAAAGAGAGCAGGATGCAGTTCGTCGCCGTGTACGTCGCAGTGATTCTGCAATTAAAACAGACAAACAACTTGCCAACACTTCGCGTCGTTCGAGTCGCAGGCAAGATGCTGAGATTCGATCTCAGGAAAGAGAGCAGGATGCAGTTCGTCGCCGTGTACGTCGCAGTGATTCTGCAATTAAAACAGACGAACAACTTGCCAACACTTCGCGTCGTTCGAGTCGCAGGCAAGATTCTGAGTTTCGATCTCAGGAAAGAGAGCAGGATGCAGTTTGTCGCCGTGTACGTCGCAGTGATTCTGCAATTAAAACAGACGAACAACTTGCCAACACCTCGCAGCGTTCGAGTCGCAGGCAAGATGCTGAGCTTCGATCTCAGGAAAGAGAGCAGGATGCAGTTCGTCGCCGTGTACGTCGCAGTGATCATTCAACTAGAAATGCCGAATAACTTGCCAATACTTTGCGTCGATCGAGGCGCAGGCAATGTCCACAATTCAGGTCCAACGAAAGCGGACGAGATGCTGTTAGAAGGGCGATTCAGCGACAAAATCAGGAGACGCGAATTTTAGAAAGGGCAATAGATAGAAGTCAAAGGTCTCAGGTTAGAAACAATCCTATTCGTAGGATTGTTGAGCAGGCACGCAATACTAGTGCACGCCGGAGTGCTCGAATTCGAGCTCAACGTGAGGCCTTTGAAGCCCATAGGAATATGTCGCAAAGAGTGAGTCTATATAGGAGTATTTGCACCAATAGGATAGCAGAGAATAGGAGAAACGCGTCCCGCAATAGAGTGGACCGTGCGAATACCCTTCCAGATGATAGGATATCGCAAGTTAAAACTAGTTTAGATTGCCTAATAGCCAATTTTAATAAGACAGTCAAGCAGGGACCCGATCAGGTTTGCATATGTTGCAAAGGTTTGTGGTTTCCACATGAAGTGGACAAAATTTCGCGTGAGGTCATAGAGGAAAAGTGTAGTGAGGCAGATAGTGTTGATATTTTGTATCTTTCCTCTATGTTTCCATCCCATAATAATAGGTTTAGCTTTTGCAAAACCTGCAGCCGCAGTATTAAGTCAGGGAAAAAACCAAAGGCTTCTATTACAAATGGCCTAAATTTTCCGCAGCTTCCGGAATGCCTGAAAGGCTTGACGCCTCTAGAAGAAAGGCTGATTTCTCCCCGTCTTCCTTTTATGATCATAAAGTCTCTTGGATATGGACGTCAAAGTGCCATTAAAGGAGCAGTGATCAATGTGCCAATTCCAGTTGCAAATGTTGTAACTTCCCTTCCAAGGGCATTTAATGAAGCCGAAGTAGTTCAGATTCATCTTAAGCGTAGGATGGAGTATTACCATGATTTCATGGCTGAAACCATAAGGCCCTCAAAGATAGTTGATGCAATTTGGTATTTAGTGAACACAGAACTTTATAAGAAGCACCAGGTTACTATCAATGAGCAGTGGTTGTCTTCTTACTCTGCTGAGATGGTACACCATTTGTTGCGTCAGCAGACGACAGGGACATTGTGTGTCAAATGTTAGAAAAGGCAGCACAACTTAATGAAGAGGCATTAAAAGGAAATGTCAGGAAAGTTTTACAACTATAGGTAGATCAGAGCTTACGAATTTTGATAGAAGAGGTTGTAGAACTGATAAATTATTTCAAAACTTCAAAAAGTTAAAAATGATTAGCTTTAGGAATAGCACATCAATTTGCTTACGTAAGCACTCTGCCACTCAAGCCATTTCGGCGTAATGATGAAACTTTAAATAGGTTAATACTTCATGATGATGGCTATAGGCTTTTAAAAGGTATTCGCACGTCTCCTGCTCATTGGGAGGACGAGAAAAAGAAAGTGATGGGTTTGATTAGGCAGGTAGGGCTTCCAAAATTTTTTATAACATTTTCCGCTGCGGAAACTAGGTGGCCGGAGCTTTTAGTTTTGTTATGAAAAAATGTAGACAAGTGAGAAAGCTCGTCTCATTAGAGCAGGCCCAGTGACCTGTGCCAGATATTTCGATTTTCGATATAGACAGGTTTTAAAACTGATGAAAAAGGAAGGCGGTGTCTTTGGTTGTCACCAGGTCATCAAGTTTTATTGGCGAGTGGAGTTTCAGCAAAGAGGCTCTCCACATATACATGGCATGTTCTGGCTGAAAGACGCCCCAAAGCTCGACCTAAAGAATGAGTCCACATTTATGCCTGTGAAGTCCTTTATTGATCAGTTTATTACTGCTGATTCTAGTTGCCCGGACGTTGCTCCATATTTGGAGTATCAACTCCATATTCACGGGCACTCTTGCAGGCGAGAAATTAGGTCAAAACAAATTTGTAGATTTGGTATCCCATACCCTCCCATGCCTCAAACAGAAATTCTTCTCCCTTTAGAAGAAAATGCTCCAAATTTGGCCGAGCATCGTAGGAATTTCGAAAAAATTCAAAGTCTGCTCGACTTCCCATTTGATCGTGAAAGCGTAGAAAATTTTAACGATTTTAACAACTTTTTGTCCCACGATCAACTTAACCTTAGTTATGAGGGCTACATTAATGCTTTTTTTTGAAGCGATCTTTTGCAGCAATCAAGCTTAACGCTTATAACAAGCACCTCCTTTTGTTGCAGCGAGCAAATATGGATATTCAGTTTATTTTAGACCCCTATGCTTGCTGCAGCTACGTCGTTAATTATATTAACAAGTCTCAGAGAGGTATCTCAATGTTGATGCGTGAGGCAATCAATGAGATTAAAGACAATAACAATGTAACTATTAAGCAAAAGTTACAACATTTAGGTAACAAATTTATATTTGGCACTGAGATATCCGCTTTTTATAGCTACTGCAAATCAGAACGAGGAGCTCGCCAAGAAAATGCAGATGACTTTGACGATGATGTGCCTAGGGCTTCTGAATCAATAGTTTACGCTCTTCGCGATAATAGTGGCTTCATCAGAAAGAGGACCACTGCGTGCATAATTAGGTATAGGAGATTTAATGTCAATACAGAAACAAGTGACTATTTCAGAGAGCTAAAAATGCTTTACGCCCCATGGCGAGATGAGCATTTGGATTTAGTCACACATGACTGTGAATTGTTCTGTAGGGAAAATTCGGAGTTAGTAGAGAACAATCGCAGAAAATATAATTTACTAGATGATAGGGAACTAGAAGATGCTCTGAACCACTTAAGAGAGGAAGCAGAAAATGAGAATAATCAAGTAGGAGACCAGGTAGTAGTAGATGATGGCTTCACAGTTTTAGCTTTGGCTGAAATGGATTCACATCCAAATGTTTTGAATGTTGATGGAAATATTGATATGAATGATGAAGATAGTAATGTCCGTTTTATCAAGCTTCCAGCCTTAGTTTCTCAGGAAAGCTTAGCTAATATAGTAAGATCTCTTAATTTAAAGCAGAAGCTATATTTCACACATGCTTTGCATAATTCCAAAATCAATACAGTCTTTTATGAATTTGTTGGGGGGGGCCGGGGGTGGAGGCGGCGCCGAAAGAGTCGACTTATATCAGCAATTTTTCAGTCATTATCCGTAATGTATAACAGTATACCAGGAGCTGATCCGACATCTGTTAAAATCCTCTTATGTGCACCAACAGGAAAAGCAGCATTCGGAATAAGTGGTTCGACACTGCATTCCATGTTTTCACTTCCTGTTAATCAATCTCGCTCAGCACCTCTAAGGGCCTTAAGCCATGATTTAGTTAATAGCCTTCATTCAAGGTTAATCGATCTTAAATTAATTATAATTGATGAAATATCAATGGTTAGCTCTCTAATGTTTTCTTATTTAGATTCTCGTTTGAAGCAAATTTTCAAAAATACTTCTCCTTTTGGTGGTGTTTCTATCATCGTATTCGGTGATCTTAGACAGTTACAGCCCGTAGGAGGTAGTTGGATTTTCGATCCAAATACCACTGACCCTTACCATGAAATATTTGGTACGTATCTCTGGGACCTTTTTTGTATTTTGAGCTCACAGAGATAATGCGTCAACGTGACGATCAGCTTTTCGCTTCTGCCTTAAATATTATGGCATCGGGTTGTATGACAGCCGATGATATTGTCCTTTTCCAATCTAGAATATGCGAACGATCGGCAGTGCCCGATGATGCAATTCATCTGTTTAGTAATAATAATGAGGTTGATTTATTTAATGTAACGAAACTTAACTCAATTGCTACTGAGCAATTTTTCTCTACTGCTGAAGATATTATTAAGGCGGGCCATTTGGAACCAGCTAGGAAAAAAACAATATTAGAAGTGAAGGGTTTTAAAACTTCCGCTACACAAGGACTTTGTACGTCTCTTCTCCTAAAAAATATTGCCAAGTACATGATGACGGTCAATGTAGACACAGGGGATGGATTAGTAAACGGGGCATCAGGTGTGTTGATGCAAATAGATTTCAATACATCCAACACTCCCAACATTTTATGGATGAAATTTACAGAGGAAACTGTAGGAGAATCTGTACACATCGTACAGATCCTTCATGGACTCCTATTCAGAAAATTGTTCGCAGTTTTCAATATTCAAATAACGCACAAATTAACATTGACCGTAGGCAGTGTCCAATTGTGCCTGCTGAAGGCATCACAATTCATAAGAGTCAGGGAGCTACGTATGGCAAAGTGGTAGTCCATGCTAATTCCAGAATGCAGCGTGCTGCATTATACGTAGCTTGCAGTAGAGCAACTACTGCTTTAGGATTATTCATTATTGGGAATTTTGTTCCTCCTAAGTCTCCCCAAAATAATGATAAAGTGAAAGCCCAATTGAAGAAATTGCGGACTGTGTACTCATTACGATTATTTAATTAACAGTTCTGCCCTTAACATTTTCTTCCATAATACTCAGAGCTTGAATTCCCATCTTGAAGATATTCGATCGGACAAGCTGATGCTTCAGTCATCAATATTATGTTTCGTGGAAACTTCCATAAGCAATGAAACTGTAGAAATACCTGGGTTCACTATTGTGGTTCAACTTGAATCAATTAGGCCTTTAACAGGCATCATAATTTATGTAAAGAACGAGCTAGTAGATAGAGTTTCCCATACCTTTAGCAGTAGAAAAACTTTTGGCTCAGTAGTTTTTCAGTGCGGCATATTTAGGTTTGATGCCATAAGTTTTCTTATATTATATAAAAGTCCAGACTTTCCTTTGTCCACATTTAAAATAGAATTTGAGGAGATAATTCATCAATTTTCTCGTTTAGGTGATTTAGGGGATAGCTTGCTAGTTTTAGGAGATTTTAATTTGTGCCTCAAAACCTTTAACAGGTGTAAGAGTATTTATAATTTTTTGATTAGCAAAGGATTTAGGAGTTTGTTAGATTTGAAAACGTCCACTACCAATGATGACATTCTCTCGAGCCAGTCCAAGTATGCTTCTTATACTTTTTGTGGTTGTGCCTTGGAAAGAATCACCCTAGTTGATGATTTGGGGGTTCTTTTGGACCGAAAACTTAAGTTTTCCAATCATATTTCTAATATAGTCAATAAAGCCATGGGTGTCTTAGGCTTTATTAAGAGATGGTCTAAGGAATTTGACGATCCTTATCTTACAAAGACCCTCTACATCTCACTTGTTCGTCCCTTTCTCGAATACGGGTCATGCGTATGGTGTCCCCAGTACACTATTCATAAGGAACGCATCGAATCTGTACAGAAGAACTTTTTACTTTTTGCCTTACGTGGCCTTAACTGGGATGAAAATTTAAGACTGCCTTCCTATACTAATAGACTTCTATTTTTAAACCTGCCTTCCCTAACCAATCGCAGAACCATGCTAGGCGTCTTATTTATTAACAACCTTATGCAAGGTGACATTGATAGTGAGGCCCTGGTAAGGCAGCTACACTTCTCTGTCCCTTGCAGAACTACACGTAATTACCTTCCACTAACTCTTCCTTATTGTAGATCGAACTATGCACTGCACGATCCGTTCAGGGTATTATGTTCGGACTACAATAAACTTCAACACGTCATAGCTAGCACTAACTCTATCGCTGCTATGAAGTCTTTTATTCTTGTCTATCTAGCACGTAATTAGTATTAGTATTAATTAGTATTAGTATCTTCCTTGTCATTCTATCTTCTTTTTCTTAATTTTCATTCTTCACTTGCATGTCGCGTCTATCCTCTATTCGACTTTTTATTCCCTATCGTGTTAATTTTCTTTCTCTCGCGTTTCTACTCGCATTTTTACCACGTTTCCGTGTCGTTCGTTATGCGACGGTGCCTCTCGGTCGGTCAGGCGATAGGTGGACTTCGTCTGGGTTCCACGCGCAACAAGCATCGGCTTGGTGTCGTTTGGACCACTTGCTAATACATTCATTGTATTCAACGTCCAACAAAAAATAAAAAAAAAAAATAAGGGTCTCTGGACAAAATATAAATAATGAATTTATTTTATATTTTTTCTTAAACGGTGCAAAACTGAATACATGCCGTTTGTTTTTGTTTTTGAATTATTACTATTCTATAGCTTCTTCAATTACTTTATTACTTACGCCTTGTTGTTTCAAATAAACTACCATTAAACAAAATATAAAAGTTTTATCATTTAATTCATTCGTTTAGTTTCTATGGTCTCCCAAACATGAAAACATTGATCATGTAATAACTTTTGCTCCACACTGTATTTGAGAATTGGTGCACGGAAAAGGGTCTCAATACACAAAAAGCGGAAAATGTGGCAAATCGCATACAAAAATTTATTGAAGATATGGATGAAGTGACCGAAGTTTGCAGAATAACCAAATGCACAAATTATATTTGCAAAAAAATTTTTAAGCTCCGACATATTTATTTCTGGTCAAAGACAACTACCATGTAAGGAAAAGTCAAAACTCTTAAAATCAGCTATTGACCTACTAGAATAATATGTACATTGTACATACATTTACATATATGTCGGAGAAAGAGGTATTGGCTGATCTCCTTCCATTATTTTTATATTATTTTTACAATTCTAAGAGCACAGCAAGTCGCCTGCATGATGTTTTGTCGTCTCTTTCTTTTACTGGACTCTACTCAACTGTCTGTTTCACCGCGTGGCCTCGTTTCTTTTCTCTTCGTTCGTTTATTTTCTCTTCGTTCCTCTACCAAGTATTTCATTACGTTCATTCAGCAAAGTATTTCATCATATTCATTCTTTTTGCATGTACACTTTCACATACTAGAACATCTGCAGGCGCCATGCTCATTCGAATTGCCATTCAAATGATGCTCTCGTTATATAACAGAATTCATTCCTCTAACATACTAACCCCCAACCCCTCAACGGGCCGCACCAGGCCGGTTGCTGGCTGCGGGCGCCTCCTGGCCCCTGCCAGACCCACAGTCAGCGCTGGGCGCAAACAACCCGCAAGGGCACCTCCCGCGAATGGGATCGATAGGCGACCTCCCCCGAGCAGCTCCGCCAGACTGCCGAAGGACATCCGAGGCAACGACTTTCGGGGGGGGGCAAGGCATGTGGCCTTGTCACTAAGGCGCTGAGAGAGGATGCGGAGCGCAACTAGAGTGCTCCAGGCGAACCTGCACCACGCCAGAGGAGCGTCAGCCACCCTGTGCAGGGTCGTCTGTAAAGAGGAGATTGACCTGGCTCTCGTCCAAGAGCCATGGTTAATAGGTGGCCTCGTCCGTGGACTATCATGCGGATCATGTAAGTTATTATATGACCGTATGGGAGGTGCCCCACATTTTCCTTTAACCAACTTCATTCACAGAGACCTGGTGGCAACGGCTATGGAGGTAGCCACTGCTGATGGCGTCCGGGAAGTGGTGATCGCCTCTGCTTACTTCCCGGGCGATGTGGATGACGTACCCCCCGCAGAGGTTCAGCGGCTTGTGGGATTCTGCCGCCGTCACAACAAGCCGCTCGTGATTGGCTGTGATGCCAACGCTCATCACACAATCTGGGGGAGCAGCGACGTCAACAAACGTGGTGAGTCTCTCCTTGATTATCTAATGTGTTGTCATTTAGACATAGCGAACGTCGGGTGTAAACCGACGTTTATTAATTCTATTAGGGAAGAGGTATTAGATCTCACCCTAATAAGCAACTCAATTGTGAGTTCGCTTATAAACTGGCGGGTCACAGACGAAGCCACCTTGTCGGACCATCAGCACATCAGGTTCGACCTTCCTGGCCAAGTCGAGATCCGCCAGAACTCCTTTTGTCCTAAAAAGACAAATTGGGAACTCTTCAAAGCCTCTGTGGCTTTGAAAGCAGACATGTTGATCAGCAATCCTAACTCTGTCAGTGAGATAGAACTTGCTGCCAACCTGCTCCAAGATGTGCTTATTACGTTCTTCGAAGCCAGCTCAGTTCGGAAGACACTAACGGTCAACAGTAAAGTTCCTTGGTGGAACGAAGAGTTGGCTGCTCAAAGAAGGAAGGTTAGAAGCCTTTTCAACAAGGCCAGATCTAACTGTATAAGTTGTGACGTCTATAGGGACGCTCTCACAAACTATAATAAGAACATTAGACGCTCCAAACGCGATACGTGGCGCATAGAATCTCTGCCAGAGGCAGCGAGACTCCACAAGGTATTAGCCAAAAGATCGTCTAATGGTATAGGGCTTCTAAAAAGAGCAGATGGCTCTTTCACTCAAGATCGTAGGGAAGCACTTGAACTTTTACTACAAGTTCACTTCCCAGGTTCCGTGGCCAACCCAGATCTCTCCAGTCACGTTGACGCCACCTGGTCACCTGAATCACGTGGAACCAGTTTATCTGGTACCATCTTCGATCCTGAAAAGGTCAAATGGGCTGTAGATTCCATCGCTCCCTTCAAAGCCCCAGGGGTGATCAAATCTTTTCAGCCCTTTTCCAAAACAGTCTGGATCATATCCTCGATCCACTGGTCGGCCATCTTAGAGCCAGTCTCACGTGGGGACACATACCCAACTCTTGAGGAGAGTCAATGTGGTATTCATCCCCAAACAGGGGAATCGTCCTCTTGACCAGCCTAAGTCCTACCGGCATATCAGCCTTACCTCCTTTCTGCTCAAGACTGCGGAAAGGCTCCTAGACTTGCACATTCGGTGCTCTCTGCAGGAAAACAACCCTCTGCACCCCACGCAGTTCGCGTATATAGCCGGTAGATCGACAGAGGTCGCTCTCCACAAATTAGTGAGTAAGATCGAAAAGGCCTTCGTATCAAAGAACATTGCTCTGTGCTCTTTTCTTGATATAGAGGGTGCTTTCGATAATACCGGCTACGGGTCTATCTCTACTGCGCTTGAGCGCAGGAACATTGCCCGTCCCATAATCTATTTGCTCTACCCTGGACACGACGACCGCCCATATTAGTGCGGTAAAAGGGTGTCCCCAGGGAGGGGTTCTATCCCCTTTGCTCTGGTCCCTAGTAGTTGACGAACTGCTAATCATACTCGCAGAACAGGGCGTGGAAGCGATTGGCTATGCCGACGACCTGGCTCTCGTAGTTAACGGGAACTATGCCAACACCGTGACAGAGCTGATGCAATCAGGTCTGAACACGGTCAATAGATGGTGCGACGATGTAGGTCTTAGCATCAATCCTCAAAAGGCAATCATTGTTCCCTTCACTAAGCGTTACTCTATTGACATTGGTCAATTACATATTGGCGGCTCTCCTGTGGAACTTTCCAACGAAGTCAAATATCTAGGGGTAACCCTTGATAAGCGACTAAACTGGAACTCCCACCTGCATAACACTCTATCAAAGGCCACTCATGCCATGTGGGCATGTAGAAGGCTTTTCGGTAGAAAATGGGGTCTCAAATCCTGCACCATTCGGTGGCTTTTTGAGATGATGGTAAGACCGATCGTAACCTACGCTGCTATTGTGTGGTGGCCCAAGGTTACGCAGGTCACTGCTCTGCCTTTCCTTGACGAGTGTACTCCGCACCTGTCCCACTGCAGCAATGGAATCGATTTTGAATCTGACTCCGCTGCATATCCGTATAAAAGAAGTTGCTGCTATGAGCCTTGTTAGAATCAAGCTCCAATCTGGGCTTCTAGCTACGGAATCTGGGCATGCTAGCCTACTCAAAGATATTCCTGGCTTAGAGATCTGCACTAGATCAGATTCTATGACCAAGGAACTCTTCTTTGGTGCAAAATTTAGAGCCCTCATCCCGGACCGCAGGGTTTGGGATGCTGGCAACCCCATCAGAGACCCAAATGGTATACATTGGTACACCGACGGGTTAAAGACTGAACGGGGGGTTGGAGCTGGGATACATGGTCCCAACTCCAGGACCTCGATTGCTATGGGCAACTGGCCCACAGTTTTCCAATCAGAGGTTCACGCCATTGAGTTCTGCTGCCGTCTTATCCTTGAGAAGGGGACTAGAGGAGCGAAAATATGCATCTTCTCGGACAGCCAAGCGGCCATACTAGCCCTCTCCTCAAAAAGAGAAGGCTAGCGTATGGTGGCTGACTGCTGGAATAGTCTCCAGAGGCTGTCAATAAGGAATAAAGTCACCCTCATTTGGGTATGGGCACTCTGGCTTCCAGGGCAATGAGCTGGCGGACGAACTAGCGAGGGCTGGGTTATCAGCCACCTTGCTCGGCCCCGAACCCTTCTGTGGCGTAGGGTGGTCTACTATCTCCTCCCTTGTGAAAACCTGGGCTGGAAGATTGACTGAACGCTACTGGTTCTTCCAACCAGGGATGCGGCAGGCTAAAGGGCTTACCAATCCCAAAGTTGATCGAAGGACCAAGCTACTCTCCAGGAGAGACCTCTATCTCCTTGTTGGCTACCTAAGTGGCCACCACTTGGTGAACTACCACCTCAAAAAAATGAGTTTGTCCTCGGACGCGGAGTGCAGGCTCTGCAAAGAGGACGATGAAACTACTAAACACATTCTATGTGACTGTCCGGCCTTGGTATGGACAAGGAGGAAACATCTGATCCCGGAAGTTGAGGTGAATACCCGACTCCGGGGCCGATCAAACCGCGGAGGCGGCCACAAGTCGGGCGTCTGCCGTGCCTACACAGGACACACGGGTAGAGGCGAGTCGCGCGAGTCGTGCAGTGTGGGCGTGCGCGGAAGCGGACAAAAGTCCACGTGGCCTCGCACTGCTCCGTGGCTCCACTGATGCGCGAGTAGGTAAATACCCAACACGTACAGTGGAACCTCTGGAGTAGCCGCTAGTCGATGGTCTCCGAGGCTTGCGGCAAATACCCGGCTCCGAGACCATTAGAGAAGCGGAGGTGGCCACTGGATCCGCTTAACGGCCCGTTCACACGATCGCCAACAGCACGCACGCTGAATAGGAAAAATACAGCAGGCCATGCCGGCTGAGCTGGACACCACGTAATCGTCTCCGCGATGACCCCCAAAAACCCCAGAAGGTCACTCTCCTCGTTTCGGCTCGGGCCTCAGCAAATTTTACAAATTATTCCTGTAAAGTGGCCCTGGCGCGACTGAGCTCACCTCAGCCTGAGACGCTACCTTACAAGTATTTCATCACCTTCATTCAGCAAAGTATTTCATCATATTCATTCTTTTTCCATGTACACTCTCACATACTAGAACATCTGCAGGCGCCATGCTCATTCGAATTGCCATTCAAATGATGCTCTCGTTATATAACAGAATTCATTCCTCTAACATACTATGTACTATTTTGTTCAGTTGAATTCAAACTCTAACATTATTCTGTTACCAGGCTGCGACACGGCCTTCCTGACAATCACATGTCCTCGTGTGCTATAAAACATTTCTTTCTTTAAAGAAATATTGTACTTCTTTAACACATAGGATGTTTCTTCAATTAAATATAAAATACTTCATGACTTTAATATAAGATTTTCTCTTCTCTTTACTTATAAATTACACCATAAGATGTTTCTTCCTTTCAACATAATATATTTCTTCATTTCAACATAAGATTTTCTTTGCTTTACTTGTGTTCTAGTTATATAGGCTCCATGCTCTGCTCAAGTTCTCTCTAGCAATTTACGTTTTCCCTTCTCTTTTTTTTCATCTCTCGCTCACTAGAGGGTCTATCACGTCACGTTCTTAGGCTCTTGCTGCACACCTTTGCAACGATAACACGCATTCTGCGTCATGGTCACACTTGACCCTCATAGCCCCCGCCATGTAGCCACTGGCCAGCTAACTACATGGTGCGACTGTAGCCTTGTGAATGATTTAATTTGTGTTGATGGAACCATCGAGTGCCTCACCCGGCGATCTCTTGATTGTCTCTGCGTCTACCTCCTTCGGCATCGCGCGCAATTGTTCATGTGCATACTTATATGTTCATTTGCTTGTCAAAGATTTCAACGTATATCGGTCACCATCAAGCTGCTCTACAATCACAAAAGGACCTTTAAACTTTGGGTCTAGCTGTGTTTGGTGCCGTTCTTCACTCTTGAGCAGGACATGGTCGCCCACCTTATAGGCAACAATCTTGGCTATACTTTTATCATATCTTGTAATATTTAGCATTCTTCTCTATATTTTGTAGGGCTGTTTTTCTTATACTCTCTCTGTCAATTGTTTCTTCTATTAATGGCATCTGCTCATAGGTCTAGCTTCTTTCCCTATTAATAATTCTAATGGACTAACTTTTGTTACTTGATGAGCCGTGCAATTCATAGCCAACTGGATTTCCTTTAAAAATTACTGGTCTCTACCGCTGTCAACATTGCCTTCATGGTACTCATGACGCGCTCCACTTGGCCATTAGCGCGGCTAGCTCCAATTGCTATTATATGCAGGTATATTTTTTTTGGGGAGAGCATTTTTTTATAATTTTTTTTAGTAAAATTACGGCCCTGGTCTGCAATTATCGAGTTGGCACCCCAAAAGCCTATAGGGGGCTTAATTGCACCAATGCAACTTTTTTTGAAATATTTTATTATTTATTATTTTATTATTAATACAAAAACATTTATTTATTTATTTAGTTTATTTTTTTTTCGAACTATAATCAGTCGACTTTTTTAAAAGTAAAGAAACAATTAAAATTAGATTTAAATTATTTAAGTTGAAATTTTAAACTAGAGGTAATTTTAAATTAAGGGTAAAACCTTAAATGTAAAAAAAAAAGAAAATATTAAAAATTGTGCAAATGTGCAAACTGGGATAAAGAAAAGAAGATCCAACATTTGTTACAGAGGATTGGGGAAAACCCAGAATAACCCAATCAGATCAGGAGAGTTAGTGTTAGTAACCAAATGTAAATAAAATTATGAGTAGAGTGTTAAAGCATGCAGTATGTTGAAAGAACTACTATGAATACAAAGAAGACAATTATGTATTTGACTAAATTCTAGATAAGTGGGCGAGGAGTTTTAATTTTAAGCTAGATATCAAGTTGTTATTTTTAGCTACAATGAAGTATAGTTTATTATAGTCCGAACATAATACCCTGATTGGCTCATGCAGGGCATAGTTCGAGCTACAATTGGGAAGTTTTAGAGGAAGGTAATTACGGGTGATTCTACCAGGGACAGAAAAGTGTAGTCTACTAAGTAAGTCGCTACTATCTATGTCACCTTGGATAAGGTTGTTAATAAATATAACACCAAGCATGGTTCTACGATTGGCTAGAGAAGGCAGATTAAGTAACAAAAGTCTACTAGGATAGGAAGGAAGTCTTGAATTTACATCCCAGTTAAGGCCTCGCAAGGCAAACATTAAGAAGTTTTTCTGTACGGATTCAATGCGGTCTCTATGAACTGTGTACTGAGGGTTCCAGACACATGATCCGTACTCAAGAATTGGACGAACAAGCGAATTGAAGAGAGTCTTAGTTAAGTAAGGATCGTCAAACTCCTTGGACCATCTCTTAATAAAGCCGAGTACACCCATAGCTTTATTAACCATTGATGATATATGTTTGGAAAACTTGAGTTTTCGGTCCAAACGGACACATAGATCATCAACCAGGGAAATTCTTTCCAAGGTACAACCACAAAGAGAGTATGATACGTACTTTGGGCAGGCACGTGAGAATGTCATTAGCTTGCATTTTGAGCTGTTGAGATTAAGGAGATTTTCACGACACCAAGAAAAGAAACAATCTAGGTCAGATTGAAGGCGAGAATGACAGCAGTCGTCTCTAAATTGAAAACAGAGCTTGACATCATCCGCGTACATGAGAGTACGTGAGTTAAGTATGACCGTTGGGAAGTCATTGATGAAAAGTGTAAAAAGCAGGCGACCTAAGTGGCTTCCCTGAGGAACACCAGATGTGGCATGAACGGGATAGGAACGAGTATTTTTAAAGAGGACTCGTTGGGTTCTGTCACCCAAATAGCTCACAATCCAACTAAGAAGTTTTGGTGAGAAACCGAGAAGATTTAGTTTATGTGCAAGAAGGGAATGGTTGACTGAGTCAAATGCCTTACTGAAATCAGTATAAATGACATCAGTTTGAAGATTTTCCTGAAATCCTTTTACCACAAAGGATGTCAGCTCAAGCAGATTTGTCGTGGTAGAACGACGCTTCACATATCCGTGTTGAAAAGGGGATATAACGCATCTACTAAAATGCTGCAAGTGAGGAGTAATAACATTCTCAAAGAATTTCGGTATAGCCGACAATTACCTCTATAATTGCTTGCATCAGACTTGCTGCCCTTTTTATGTAAAGGGATGATAAAGGATTCCTTACATATGGATGGAAACGAGGCAGTTACTAAGGACAGCGAAAATAGTTTGAGCAATGGCTTACATAAGGAGTTGGCACAGTATCGAAGTACACAGGCGGGGATACCATCGGGACCTGGTGAGAAGACTGGTTTAACCAATCGAAGATCCCTAATAAGTGAACTTTCATTCAGTAAAGGTGTGAAGATGCCATTCGAGCTTGGTACGCTATATGGATAGGAGTGAATGTTTGGCGTAGAGGAAGAATAAGTTGTTTGAAAAAACTTGGCAAACATATCGGCAATGGCCTGATCTGTGTTCGCCTCAGCGTTATCGAACATAAGTTTAGAAGGAAAGCCCGCTGACCTACGCTTCATGTTAACAAAACTATAAAACTGTTTAGGATTCTGAAAGAACTGAATCCTACATCTGGTCAAATAGTTTTTATAACACTTCGCGTTAAGCACGGTAAAATTTGCCCGAGAGGTTAGGTAGCGGGAAAAGACAAGCGGTGAGTTTTTCAGCTTGTATTTCTTAAATAAGCTACTCTTTAAGTTTTTTAAGCGAGACAACTCTTTTGTAAACCAAGGAGGCCTACTTGAGCTTGTCGGATAGAAAAACGGAACACAGATATCAAAAGCAGAGTTAAGGGTTTTATAAAATATATTGATAGCCACTGACATATCAGTTGATAGATAAAAGTCAGACCAATCACAATATGAAATTAAATAATTTAAGTGTTCAAAGTCTGCTTTCTTAAAGCAGCGCACGCGATTGCACGGCTTTACACTTTTATCCACAAAGCTAATACCCAAGTCGAGATTCACTTCGAAAGTGGGATGATAAGGATCTTCAGGTAGGGAAAGAGGTTGTGCCCTGTCTAAAATCACCCTGGAAGGATCTGAGACGAAACATAGATCAAGCGATCTGTTTAAAGTGTTTTTGACATGATTAACCTGCGACAAAGACATGTCAAACAAACCGTCAAACAGATCATGTTGCCGGGAGGGCAGAAGGAAGTTTCCCTCCGCAATGGATGTCCAATTACATTCCGGGATATTAAAGTCACCCAGGACTATGAAATGATCTCTGTCTGATAATAGATTAAAAATAGTCTTAATTGCAGACAAATGTTGCGAGTAGACTGATAATTCCGATGACGGCGGAATATAGGAGCAGGTTATATACAAGAAAAAACCGGGAAAGTGTAGTTTTACACAGATTAATTCGATGTCGAATTGAGACTCCGGCTGTAAGAGGTCCGACATAATGGAGGAGTCTACTGCAATCAGTACTCCACCACCCCGTCGGTCAGGTCGATCAAGCCTGTAAGTTGTATACCTATCTGGAAAGACTTCAGAGCTTAGAATCTCTGGTTTTAACCAGGTTTCGGTAAAGGCAATAATTTGGGAAGTAAAGGCAAGACTATGAAGATAAAGACTAGAGATTTTACTACAGAGGCCTCTAACATTTTGATAGGAAAGAATTAAGGAAGAAAGAATATTTGTGTGTCCCCTAGCATTTTCAAAGGCATGAAGAGAAGAGAACTTCAGTTTTTTGAGGACTTTGCACTTGTTGTAAATCCACTTGGCGATGTAACGGCCAATGTGGGAAGAGTGACGGTCGTTCGGCTTTTTTGTTTTGGAGTGAACTCCTTAACAATAAGGTCGGGCGGCCAGAAAGAAGCTGCGCAAACGTCTTTAAACTGTTCTGCAGGGAGAATAATTTTGAAAGAAGAAATGTCGCGCTTTAATTTGAAGTTGAATTTTTTAACTATCAAATCATTTACAGGCATCCTTTCGAGAATGTACAATTGTACATCTTTTAAGGTTGTGTCTGGAGCCAAGCGAGAGATAAACACCAATTTTTTGGGTTTAATCGCAATCAGAGGTTTTATACTCTGTGCCTGACTAGCAGGTATGATTGCGGGAACATTACCCGTTACGTTGTTATCATTGCTCGTAATGGGAGTAGGCACAAGAGGGGCAGCAAGAGGTTTCGGTGCGGTAAGATTGCTGCTAGTTTTTTTTTTTTTTGTGCAACTAGAAGAGCAAGACGGTATAGGGGAAATTAGACTTAGAAGATCAGAAGAAGAACCCTTGGAAGAAGGTAGATTGGTGGTCTTTAGATTCGTAGTAACTGAATCTAAAGGAATATTAAGAGGAACAGGTGGCTTACTAAGAGCCGTAAAGGCGTTGAATTGGGTCTCCATCTCCAAAAATTCAGATTGGAGATTAGAGAAAGCTGTGCGTATCCGATAAAACCCGAGTTTGGTTTTATTGTGGATTTTCCGTAGATCGGATTCACCCACACGGCACGCTTCGCATGACCATTTAAGGCCTACATTGGCGTTCACGGCGTCTCTAACCCGCACAGTTAGGCCACAGCATTTTAAGTGACTAAAATTGTCACAGAGCCAGCAACCAATGTAGTCCGCATTTGCATCTGAAGAGAATTTGCAATTTGCTGCAGAGCACGACACCATGTTAATAAAATAAATATGCCTTCGAATAGTAGGGGACAACGAAGAGAGCAATAGAATATTAAGACAAATTTCTTGAGAGAGCAAGAAACAGTTACAGCGCCGAAAACAGGCAAGCAAGCGAGAACGAAAATAAAAAAACAAATATAGCGAGCCCTCGAGGTAAACAAAACAACAACAGCTGTTACATCTACAACAAAAGCACTACACAACTTACTCAGAGAGCGAAATTTACTTTCGTGAGCGGGATAGCGGGAGAGCAGGAAAGTGTGAGAATCTTAGTAAAAACAAAAACAAAAAACTTGACGCCAAGACGCGCAAGTGAAAAGAATTAAAATTTTTGTAAGCGAATTCACTAATAAGGCAGGATTAGTATGCTACTTTAAGCTTTTACTCACAGGGTTACCACTAGTAAGATACGGCAGTATTAATGAAAGCACATAAGCAAATCAATTAAACAGAATTATTAAGAAACACAGGGAGCAAAAGCGAAACACGTCCAACCACCACGAGTAAGTATCGAAGTTTTTTTTTTTGAGGGTTTTCGTTTTCTTAAATCCTGCCAAGGATCCTTTTCTTTGAACTCGCTGTGTGCACTTTGGCTGCTGGTGCTTGACTGACTCTTGCTAGCCAGCAGCCCGCGTTATATACTAAAAGGTGGTGGCCCTCGGCTCGATGGTGACCTCGGCAGGTCCCCTCTCTCCCGTTGAGTCATCTCGGGGCGAGAGGTGCGGTGTTAGGCGTCTCCCTACGGGCCTCGTGTCTGCGAAAGTGCGCGCACCGTTTAACTTATTTGCCCTTGTCTATTGAACACCCTGAACACCCTTGTTACCTATATCTATGTATATTCCCTCGGTCGCGTATTCGCTGGTGTCTGTCACGTGTTTTTTTTCCTTTTCCCCTTCGCCTTTCCAACTTATAACTATATGTTTTCCTTTTAATTAACATTTTGGCTTATTGCACGGATACACTTAACTTTTTTTTTCGTAAAAACATGCGAGAGCTTAAAAAAACGGAATCGAGACAAAACAGAAACAAAACATGCAAGAAAATAAACCAGCCGCGTGTCTGCCGTTAGGCCACGCCGTTAGGCCACGTGTTCTGTCTCAACGCCCTCTCTCCCGGCTCCACAGTCGGCCTCGTGGTTCTTTAAGCCACAGCCTCTCCTAGTTTCGTCCTTTTTGTCTCAGGGTCTCTGCTCGGGCGCCACCTGTAAGGTAGCGTCTCAGGCTGAGGTGAGCCCAGTCGCGCCAGGGCCACTTTACAGGACTATTTGTAAAATTGCTGAGACCCGAGCCGAAACGAGGAGAGTGACCTTCTGGTGTTTCGAGGTCATCGCCAAGATGGAGACGAGTTGTTCTGTTCAGTCGGCACGGCCGACTGTATCCCCCCTATGTGACGTGTCTGTGGTGTTTGCGATCGTGTGCGAGGGCCGTTAAAGTGGACCCAGGGGCCACCTCCGCTTCTCTAATGGTCTCGAAGCCGGGTATTTACCTCAAGCCTCAGAGACCATCGACTACCGGCTGCTCCAGAGGTTCCACTGTACGCGCTGGGTATTTACCTTCTCGCTCGTCAGTGGTATTGTGGAACAGTCTGTAGGCGCGGCAGACGCGCAACTCGCGGCCGCCTCCGCTGTTTCGGTTGATTTCGGAACTGGGTATTTACCTTAACTTCCGGGATCACCGATACACGGCTATTCCCGAGGTCGCACTGTATGTGGTGGGTATTGACCAGCTGGCACACCAGTGGAACTCTGGAACAGCTGGGCCGCGCAGCCTTGCGCTCCTCCTCTACACGTGTGCTCTGTTCCGGGACGGCAGGCCCCTGACTTGTGGCCGCCTCCGCGGTTCGGTCGATTTCAGAATTGGGTTTTACCTCAACTTCCGAGATCGCCGACACGCGGCTGTTCTCGAGGTTCCACTGTATGTGCTGGGTATTTACCGGCTGGCACACCAGTGGAACTCCGGAACAGTTTGGGCCACGTGGTCTCGCATTTCCCTGCCTCTGGATGTGCGCACCATGCAGGCCCGGTAGGCACTCGACTTGTGGCCGCCTCCACGGTTCGGTTAATCTCGGAACCGGATATAAACCTCGCGTTCCGGGATCACCGGCTTGCGTCTGTTGCCGAGGTTCCACTGTATGTGCTGGGTATTTACCGGCTGGCACACCAGTGGAACTTCGGAACAGTTTGGGCCACGTGGTCTCGCATTTCCTTGCCTCTGGGTGTGCGCACCATGCAGGCCCGCTAGGCACTCGACTTGTGGCCGCCTCCACGGTTCGTTTAATCTCGGAACCGGGTATTTACCTCGCATTCCGGGATCACCGGCTCGCGTCTGTTGCCGAGGTTCCACTGTATGTGCTGGGTAGTTACCGGCTGGCACACCAGTGGAACTCTGGAACAGTTTGGGCCACGTGGTCTCGCATTTCCCTGCCTCTGGGTGTGCGCACCATGCAGGCCCGGTAGGCACTCGACTTGTGGCCGCCTCCACGGTTCGGTTAATCTCTGAACCGGATATAAAGCTCGCGTTCCGGGATCACCGACTCGCGTCTGTTCCCGAGGTTCCACTGTATGTGCTGGGTATTTACCGGCTGGCACACCAGTGGAACTCCGGAACAGCTTGGGCCACGCGGTCTTGCGTTCGCCGCCTGCACATGCACATTCACACAAAAACACGCACATACATACATATCGGCATGGGCAACGTGTCCGCATAAAGTTTCTGACCACCACCTGACCCAATTACTCACGGATCATGGCTGTTTCCGAGTTAACTCTATCGGTTCAAACACGTAGAGTCACCCCTGTGCCTCTACTGTACAGACGCGCTAGAAACAGCAGAACACATCCTGCTGCACTGTTCAAGGTTCCACGTAGAAAGAGAACATCTAGCGTCACTGTCCGCAGACCCTCTCACCCCAAGAGGCCTTTTGGCAAGCATGTTTGCGGACAAAAGAGCATGGGAGATAGGGCATCGCATCATAATCGACATTATGAAGCGGGTCCGAACGGACGAGATTGCCCTCAGAATTGGAGACTGAACGAGACGGCGTAAGCCCGTGTGGTGGCGGGACGAGAATACTACCTCAGCCAGCTCGGCTTGTCGTAAAAGGCGACTTAAGAGTGGGAGTACGTGTGCCCCATGGGCAACACTTAAGGAAGGGAGTGTCAATGGCTTCACATCCAGCTCACTGAAGTCATACCTTGACTGGCAGTCCCGGTGAGTGAAAAAGTTCGCTAAGCGTTTTTAGCGAACTAAAATAAATTGTTAAGAAACAAAAGTGTAAGACGCGGTGGTTCGGTTCACAATGTACAACTTTAATTGCTGCTGGCTTTACAGAATATTCAATACTGACTCGAGCGGTGACCCCAGCTTGGCCACGCACTCTCAAATTTGCCGTCGGCAATTGCCGATCGGCTTACCATACAAATATAAGAGAAACTTACACTAAACAATTCATATGCATTCTCTTAAACTATTTTAACTCTATCAATTCAATGTGCTTTGTAACATTATATTAATAACAATTTAACTATAATAATATTTATATAATATTTAATATTATTAATAATATTTATAATAATATGCTGCTCCGACATTCCGGCCCCGTTGACGAGTTCCGGTCTTCTACCAATGGCAGTCGAGCAAGCTTATGTACTGGGCGCTCTCTCCATCGCTGGGATCGCTGCTGTCGACGAGCAACGGCCTGGAGTTGAGCAGCGACTCGACGTCCACCAGGTGCGTGCTCAGCTCGTCCTGTGTTAGGTTGGCGTTGCTCGCTCCTCTCAGAAGCCTGTGTTTGGCTGACTTCACCGCGGCTTCCCAAAGTCCTCCGAAGTGTGTGGCGCGGAGGGGGGATAAATTTCCACTGTACCCCTCTCTCCGCTGCGTAGTCCGTCAGAGCCTCCTTGCTGCTGTTGAACGCCGTCTGCAGCTCCTTCAGCACGTTGCTCGCTCCCACGAAGTTCGTCGCGTTGTCGCTGACCATCGTCTCCGGCAGTCCGCGTCTCCCAATCAATCTTTTAAAGACATTCAAAAAAGCATCAGTTGACAAGTCGGTTACAAGTTCTAAATGGACTGCTTTTGAGGCAGGTGGTCTACCCGTTATCCTATAGATGACATAGAACGGCCCACAGAAGTCTACTCCACATACTCTAAATGCCCGACCTTCTCGAAGGCGATCAGCTGGCAAATTTCCCATTATTTGCCCCAACAACTTTGGTTTATACCGAAAACAGTGTATGCAATTTCGCACAACTGCAGTGCATAAACTTCGAGCATTTAACACCCAAATTTGCTGCCTCAAAAGTCCAACTAGAACTTTTGGACCAGCGTGGTAGTGCCTACGGTGTAAATATCTGACAAAAAGTTGAGTAAATTCTGAACTCTTTGTCATTAGAAACGGAAACTTTGCGTCGTAAGAGAGAGGTCCGTGTAACAAACGTCCTCCTACTCTAATGAGCTCAAATTGTATTCCATTTTTCTCAAATTTTTCAATAAATGGATTGATTTTTTCAGTAATTTGAATTCGCTCTCGAACGAGGTGCGTTGAACTATGGCGATCAGTTTTAGAAATGAAATATTTCTTTCTGATGCCGACACCACGAGCGAATCTGTCCTGAGCCCCTTGTGACAAAATCGAAGCACATAAGCCATTATGCGAATTACTTTAGGAAAGCTGGAGCGACGATTTATGAGTTCTATAAAACAATTTGGCTCAATTTCTGCTAATGTACATACAACAGCACATTTTTTATCTTCTGAAGTTTTGATTTCCGACGCTATCTCAATCTGGTGAAGCTGAGGCCATTGGTCTTCCTCCAACTTCAAGAAACCTGGCCCATCAAGCCATAACGAGCTAACAATCTCATCTATATCGGTTCCTCTCGATACTAAATCCGCCGGATTAGCATCTGTTGGAACATGACGCCACACAATACCATTCGACAACTCCTGAATTTCTGCAACTCTATTTGCCACAAATGTGCCCAATGTGCAAGAATCGCGTTTAAGCCAGTATAACACAACCTGTGAATCCGACCAGAAATTCAAACTTTCAATGCTAAATTTGGTTAGAGTTGTCGCAATTTGGTGCCACAGCTTAACCAACAAGAGTGCTGCGCATAATTCTAATCGGGGTATTGTCTTCACGTTTAGTGGAGCCCTAGACTTTGCAGTGATCAATGTAGTGCCAACGTCTCGGTTGCTGCACGTTCGCACGTAGATGCAACAACCATACGCATGACTGGATGCATCAGCAAAGCCATGTATTTGAACCTTTTGATACGTATTAAGACATACGTATCGAGGAATGCGAATTTTGTGTAAATCGCGCAACGTCATGGTGAAGGCTCATTGGATTGGCTTCATCCCAATCTATTTTAAGTCTCCACAATTCCTGCAACAACATTTTGGCCTTGGTAACAATTGGACATAGCAGCCCAAGAGGGTCAAATAAACGAGACGCTGCAGACAATATGTTGCGTTTCGTTGGCCTATCCGAAACAAAGCTGTCCACGTCGAGATAATATTTAAAAATATCCTCTCGAGGTGCCCAGCGCATCCCAAGAGTTTTGACGGAACTCTGCTCATCAATCTTCAGAGTCACTTCGTCACCAGCTTTTGTTTTAAATGACAGATCACTACAGTTGGTTGCCCACTTGGCAAGTGGAAAACCTCCTGATTCCAATATTGTCTGAACTTGATTGCAAATAGCGTTAAGTTCTTTAACACTATCTGCACCTGCCAACATATCGTCAACATAGAAACACGTTTTAATCACATCTGATCCAATAGGATGTGATTGGGCGTGCATGTTGGCCAGCTCAAATAAGCAGCGTATCGCCAGAAAGGGTGCAGAAGCTGTACCATATGTGACTGTATTCGAACGGACATTGATCCAATTCCCAGAAACGGTTAACTAACGAGTCGAGAGAACAATTAGTTTGGGCTACTAAACACCCACTGAACTGATGCCTAGGCACTTGTCCAGTATATTTTCCTGCTACTATTGTATCCATCCTAGCAGCGTTTTTTGCATTGTTGGAAGTTCAGAACCCAGTTTTATTTGCCCAACGCACAACAATTCATAAAATAATTCTGCTCCAAAAAGAATGTCCACCTTAGCTGGCCTATAAAATTCTGGATCTGCCAGCTTTATATTTTTGGGTATTTTCCAATTTGAAATACTCATGGACTGTCCTGGCTGTGTTGTTGAAATGGATTTCAACACCCAACAGTCAGCCGAAAAATTGTGGGAATTTATGCGCGACTGAATAGAAGCACATATCTTGCTTTTGCTATCTATTGTTGTACCTCCAACCATCGAAATAGCTAAAGATGTTGGCTCCCGCTTGAGCCGTAACATCTGGGCCATACTCTCTGATATCAAATTGATTTGGGAACCACTGTCAAGCAAGGCTCGTGCAGAATGCGACTGACCAAATCTGTCTTTAACATTAACGACAGCAGTGGCGAGAACAATTTGTGCACTATTTGACACATGGCCCAAATGCACGTCTGCCACAGTTGCTTGATGTGTAGATACCTCACCTTGATCAGGAGTAGTATACCTGTGAAGCAAGGAATGGTGAGGCCTTGAACAAACTCTACACTTTGGCGCCTTACACTTAGAGACCGTATGCCCAACAACCAAACAATTTAGACACAACTTTTGTGCGTTGACATATTCAAAACGCTGCATAACTGAAATTGCAGAAAACGATTACTTGCAAAAAACACACACAGACGTTGATGGACGCCCTCCATCAGAAATTGCAAAGGACGACTTACCCTGATGGGGCTTCTTGGCGTTAATTCGCGACTTTGTTTTGTCACGAGTTGATTCCTCTGTTGACAAACACTGATATCTTTTATTCAGTTGTCTAGCACAATCTTCCCAGGATGGCAGCGTATCATGATCAAGCTGCTCTTCAAAACGAGATTTGGTACCATGGTCTACCTTTGCCATGACCATGTGAATTATCATTGCATTAGCAATGTCTCTGTAGTTACCTAACGACGACAACGAAGCATAAATAGCAGACACCGTGTCTATGATCGATCTCAAACTCGATGCAGATGGTTTTGTCATGCTAGGTAAGTCAAACAATTGCCAAACAGTATCAAAGAATATAAGACATTTGTTGTCATATACTGCCTTGAGACTTTGAGCCTTTGGATATTTACAATCCGTTAATTGATACGGCTTAACTACCCCCAATGCTTCATCGGACAAACACGAAACTAAATGGTTGAACTTTTCGATGTTTGACAAGGAATTGTCATTGTCGACCAAACTTTCAAACAGGCAGATAAAATTTTTGTATTCCGAATGTTTGCCACCAAATCTGGGCAAACGCATTTTCGGCAGTTGGGATCGCTGGCTCGAAACTATGGAGCAATTGTGCTCAATTATTGGCTCTGACGTTACCTTGGATGCATTTATATATAATGCGTTTGTGATGACACACAAATCTTCTAACGGCCCTCTTGAATCATTCTGAGGGTTTAAATTATCCAACTCAGCCTGTCAATCCATTGCCTTTTCGATGTAACCGTCTAAAAGTTCTAAACGGCACGGTAACTCTGTTTTATCGGACGAAATGGGAGATGTCAGCGCTAACCTTATCAAATCTTTGCAAACATAGCGATAGTTTTGCAGCTGTTTTGCTGACTTGTGGCTTTTCACTAGTCTTTTCAGACTCAAACATGTTGCTTTAAAAGAAAATATCAATAACTCAACAAAGAAATAATCTCACAACTTTGTGTAAATCTAGCTTGCCTAATACACACACACACGCAACCTATGCGTTGTGTGAGCAAACAACGAAAGTGATCCAAGCGATCCAAAGTAAGGCAAGCTAAACGTTTACTGTAACTACGTTTGTAGGCAGCAATGTAAAATGCGGGTTGCGGGGTAAGCAATGCTAACGAAAGAATATATACACACGCACTCTAAGTGGTATATATGTATATCAAACAAACGAGAAAACAAGCGAAAAGAGTATCAATTAAAAGTTCGCTGACGCTACGTTTGTAGACAGCAATAGAATATGCGAGGTGCGGGGTGACGATATGTAAGTGGCGCTAAATTCAGGCGCAAGCGAAACGACGAAATTATGTGAGCGCAAAGAACAGTCCAAGGTGAACGGACGCAACGACAAATGTATGTGTGTATATGCAAGCGCCAATGTGTACGTATGTACAATAGTTATGTATTCACAGATGTTCCAAGTTAGCGGTCAATATGTAAATATGTGTGCTAACCGAAGATCGAAAGGGGGTAATTTGCATTTACACACACACTTAATTATTAAAATAATTAATATGTAAGCCACCAATTTTATATTTCAATGTAAGATAATATTGCCGTTTTTGTTTATTATTATTTGTTATAATGTGAATAACAAATTGTTAGTAAAAACTAAACTTCATATGCATGTATGTATGTTCGCTTTTATATGTGTGTGTCTATACATATGGTATGTATATGTATTGTAATACCTCCTAACAGTTTTGTCCTGCTCAACATTTGGCGGTCATTTATTTAAATAGATAGGCGCGAATTTTTAATATACATACATACATATGACTATATACTTTTGTGTGTAATAAAATGAGTGTCAGGAATTGAGCTTTGTAATATCTTAAATAATTTACAAAGTACAAAAAACACTATTTACGTGTACGCTCAATTTTTGACACTGAATACCTGGAGACTGTCTAGCGAATCAATAGACATGGAACGACGATTATTATCCATATGGTCCAGCGGCGACGATGAAGACGGCCTTGAAGCTTTTGGTCCAGTTGATGTGATGATGACTCCCACGAGAACGAGTGTCAATGTTTTTTTTTTTTTTTTATTATAACTTGTTCACACCCGCACACGAAACGCGCGAAGCAATTGCCACAAACAGCACAAAATAAATTGTTACCGAAAACTAATTATTAACCAATACACCGAAGTCCCTGCTCGGGCGCCAATGAAAAATTCTCTAAGATTTTTTAGAGAGCGAAACAAATGAAAATAAAAGGACGCGGTGGCTTGATTAATAATTTACAAATTGACAATTTATTGCTGCTGCTGGCTTCTACGCTTGCTTATCAACGAATGCTTTCATTAGCGAAAGTGGGCCACAATCCGACCACACTCCCCGAATTCACCGTCGGCATTTGCCGATCGTCAAAAGGCTTAAGAGAGCATTATAAAAAGAGCATGCTCAACTACATTTAAATTCACAATTTTCTCTTACTTTATACTAGCCTATGACTTCAATGTCAATTTCAAATTAATCTACAATTATAATAAAACTAAATAAAACTATGATGCTCCAACAAACAACTTGATATCTAGCTTAAAATTACAACTCCTCGCCCACTTATCTAGAATTTAGTCTCATTGTAGTACTTTCAACATACTGCATGCTTTAACACTCTACTCATAATTTTATTTGCATTTGGTTACTAACACTAACTCTCCTGATCTGATTGGGTTTTTCTGGGTTTTCCCCAATCCTCTGCAACAAATGTTGGATCGGCTTTTCTTTATCCCAGTTTGCACGTTTGCACATTTGCACAATTTTTAAATAATTTTTTTCTTTTCTTTACATTTAAGGTTTTACCCTTAATCTAAAATTACCTCTAGTTTAAAATTTCAACTTAAATAACTTAAATCTTATTTTAATTGTTTCTTTACTTTTAAAAAGTCGACTGATCATAGTTCGACTATAAACTAAACTAAATAAATTGACACTCCAAAAACTTGACCTAGAATTTCACGGCCGATCAGCACATCATACTTAAGATATTTATCCATGACTATATGGAAAAGGATTTCAATGGAAAATTTACAAATTTTTTCAGTGGACAGAATTGGCATTGTGCATGTCACTGAGCCATCACCAATGCCACTTATAAATACAGTATTGTTGAGTCTTTTGCCCATAAACTTATCAACTAATTTTTCTTTCAATAACGAGCACTCCGCTCCTGAATAAAAAAAGTATGGAATATACATATTCACCCAGTTGATACAGAACACCTCTTGTTTCGACAACCGAACATATATTCACTTTCTTCTCATACGTGTTTCTCTTGCTTGTAGACGAAGTATCCGTAGTACATGTTGTTGCAACGTGGCCCAGCTGACCACACTTGTAGCAGATCACGGTTGACAAGTCTTTCTTCGATGTGGAGTTGCTGCGAATAGAATTATTCTTGGATGCATTTGAATCTCCAGCAATCCTGCTTCGGCATTCCACGATCACTCGTAAAGTCTTGTGACGAGGCCGATCCCACTTCTGATGTCGGAGAAAGAGGTATTGGATGATCTCCTTCCATTATTTTTATATTATTTTTACAACTCTAAGAGCACAGCAAATCGCCTGCAAGATGTTTTATCGTCTCTCTCTTTTACTGGACTCTACTCAACTGTCTTTTCGTTTGTTTCTTTTCTCTTCATTCCTGTACCAAGTATGTGAAGACTCAAATTTAAGCCCCCACATTTTTTGTTATTTTTATATACATATATTATCGGCCAGCAC